>VXBC01001035.1:877891-906571 GCA_013399945.1 Ploceus nigricollis
TTTTTTTTTTAATTATTGAACTTATCTTCTGTTCAGAGAACCTGTGGTCCTGAAAGGGAAATGAAGAATGGGTCCAGAAGAAAGAACTAAAATTCGAAGACAAAGAAGTTGTCTTTGGTGTCTGCTATGAAATAATGGATGTTACTGGATTGTATAGCAATGGTGCTAATGAGTTCCATATAAAGTCACAGTTTGCTTATACCCACATGTTCACTTGATAACATAAATATGAGCCCATTCAAGATCAACCTAATTAGTGGCATGACAAGCACAAGGCAAATACAATTTTACAGCTTTTAGAGAGGGGTGCCCAGAGAAGTTTGTGCCTGCCTGACTTGCTAACACTGCTGTCACCCACCTTCATAGTGTCTATCTCTGTCTGTCTGGTCACCTCAGGCTGTTTTTGTAATCAAGAGGGAAACCCAAAAACTTTGAGGGTGGGCTATAATTGTTTGCTTATGGCTAGAGGCATTGCATTTTAGAGTGCCAGTGTTTTGTAAACTGAGTGCAGGGTACACTAAATCCATTTGGCCAGATGCAATCCACCACCCATGAGTCTCTAATATGCTTTTGCTTTTACATGCAGGTAGCAAAAAGTTGATCTCTCTCTGAGAAAACTGTGTCTAATTAGATAAAGAAGGAAAATAATAGTTTGGTTACTTTAAATGTGTTAAAAATTCTGCTAAATAAAAAAGACTCAGAAGTATTGTGATATTTATTTAAATCATATTCTTCATAGCCATTTTTTCATCCAACATCTTTTTCTGGTATTGTCATGGAGACCAAGGCTGTTAATGCCATGCAATCCTATAATATATACATGATGAATACTGCATTTCATAATTCATAAACCCAAGTTTATACAGTGTCACAATCCTCACCTCACAAAGCAGAATTGTATCTGTACTTTTGTTGTCAGCTTTGAACTTCAGACATTTACTGGGTATGTCACTGGCAAATCTGAGCAAAAAGATTCAGTGCTTAAGCTTACTTATGCATGTTCAATATGCATTTGTTTAGCAGGGAAAAAACAATCTACTGCAGTAGGTTTATTTTAGTTGTGATAAAGAATACAGTCTGAGTAATCTCAATGCACAGAACAGCAGTTTAATTGACAGCTACATAATCAGTCTAAAGTGTGCTTGCTAGTATGGGTCAAATTCCTTTGGGAATCCAAATGAGGTTTGGATGGCTTCTGCACTCAGTGTTTTGCTACTTTGCATCACAGAGCCTGACATCAAGATTTTACATGAGGAGGAATATGACAGAATCTCATGTTGCCAGTGTCCATCTGTGGAATATAACAGATTTATATTTTTAATTAAAGAAAAAACACAGTTTTGAGAGTTCAGCAGTCACAAACACGGACATGTATAGAAGAGGTTGCTTTTTTGAGTAGCCCCTGCAATTTCAATCAGGACAAAACCAGTCCAATTCTAATAGGGGTGGGAAACGGATGAATAATGGGAACTTGAGTTCTGGGCATGAATAGTGTGGCCTTGAATGTCTAGTTATGGTGATTTAGGATTCTACTGCCCAGCTGTTCACTTGTATTTGCAAAACAAACCACATTTAGCCTTTACTGTGAATGTTGCTCATCCTTAATGAAAGGTCCACTCACATATTTAAAAACATCCTTTAGGGTTGACTGAGACTAAGCCATATGATTTTGTTTTGTGTTAGGAACGCGCTAACTCATGCCATTGACTTTCAGGTACAGAACTGGTATTCTCAGGAAAGAATCAGTTAGAATGAACCTTAAACCATGAAAACTTAAACCACTGTAATTGCAGAAGACCTCATTTAGATGTGCTAGACACCACATAAATGTCGAGATTACTTCCTCTTCAGTGATGCAGATATAAGACTAATACAATGCTTCATTTCCCCTTTTACGTGAGACATAGACAGCAGAGATGAAATCCAGCAGCTCCTTTGCTACTCTGCCATAAAATGAGAAGTTTCAAATTTCCTAGGTTAGGACTTAAGGCAGAGTACCCTACAGAGCTTGAAATGTAGTCCAGTCATTGTACTAGTTTTATGCCTAAATACCTGATCTAGTTGAAGATGTCTCTGCTCATTGCAGGGAAGATTGGAATAGACGGCCTTTAAAGGTCCCTTACAACCCAAACCATTCTATGATTTTTATGATTTTATGGCTATTGCCTGTATGAAGTCGTGCTTCAGAAAGGTTAGGAAGCAAACTCTTGTCTCTGTGGAGAAACCAGGTATATTACTTAAAATGCACTGGATAAACCCAGATGAGCCAGAAACAACCATTCACTGTCTTTAATACTGCTTTTAATTCTGCTTTTAATTCACTCTCACTGCTTATATTAAATAAGTGAGTAAAAGGGCATGAGGTTTAAAGAGAATAACAATGAGCATTCACATTTGCAGACATGTCTATCATTAAAATAGCATAGATAGTTTTTTCTTATATTCAAACAATGTGATCAGCATTGTAAAAGGCTCTATGCCAAACTGTGTAAGTTCTGTGGGCAGAATGAACTGAAAACCAGAGGGGATAATTAATAAGAGTATAAACATGAAAAAAAAATCACTGCTAATTCATTTCAGGAAAAGAGGTGCATATTCTAGGGTTGAATAGCTACAGTTCCCTGGCTCTTTTAAAGCATTACCACTGTTCACAGTATCTGAATGCCATTGTTATATTACTGCCTTGAGAGTCTTAGAAATCTTGTGCAATAGTTTCCCCCAGCATTTATCTTTTTGTATTTTTTAGCTCAATTCAACCTCAGCCAATATTGTTTTTACAATTTTTTTAGTTACACACCAGAACATGTGTTTTCATTCTGCAAACAAATTAGGAATGCTCATTCTCACAGTTAAATTGCACAGGATTCTCAAACTGTCAATGAGTAAACAACCCCATTTGGGTTTACTTTATAGAAACCATTTAGAAACCAGTACATCAGCACTACCAGCTCATTGGCTGGTACTAACATTTGAGTTGTGAGGGTTTTAACAATTGTCTTTTCTATAAAGACAGCTGAAGTTTTGTTGCACACTTTCACAAGTGGATTACTATCAAGAGCTTTGAGTGGTCCGACCATTTAAAGCTTTAAAAAGCTAGGCTTTAAAACCTAACTATTTAATATAGTTACCTAAAGGTAGAGGTATTTATTCTGGCTGAGCAATCTAGGATTATAAAAAAGGAGATTAAGTAAAATCATATTGCCCATACTGTGTTATGACCAGACTGAGAAAAATATACCCCACTTAGCAACATTAGAGAGAATGTAAATTTGTATGTGAATTGCTCTGGTTTGTGGTGCAGAATCCAAGTGACTTACTGCAGTGTCACAAAGATGGCTTTGGTGATAAGCTGCTCCGATAAACTTAATTCCACAAACAAATTTTAAGTAAAACTACTGTCAGAAATACGTGAAGTGTTTTTTCCCTCTCCTTCTCCTGGAAGGTCTGTCCTTTGGCAGGCAGCTATGTGCACGGTGCAGTTCATCTGTCTGGAAGGACAGCTGAGAGGACAGCCTCCTGGCCAGCTGGCAAGGTGTCACTATGCACACAGATGCCAGTACGTTCCTCTGAGAGGGAATAAATCAGACAACTGGCACCTGTGACACTGATGTCTGTTCGAACATCTCTCCCTTCATGTAACTTAAACTGTAGTGGAAGGGCATAGTTAGGATCTCTCTCCTTTGTTGTAACCCTTTGCCTGTGGAACTTGCTCTGGAAGGCTGTGAAAATAGCGCACTGAGGCAGCGCGGTCTGGCAAGTAGGGTCTTCCCATACATAATTAACCAGGACTAGGAGCTCCTTCTTGGAAAAATGAGGTAAACAATGAATTCCTAGGGACTGATCTGGTTGTTCGTGGCAGCAACATTAAGCAATAGGATTCATTTTTATCATGTGGGCTGTGATCTGTTTTCCTCTTTTATTAGAGTATACCTGAAGTGGTGTCTATTGGAGGAGTGCCCTTCCTAGCTTGACATGTAATTAACAGCACAATGGGAAATAGGGGTGTTAGTACCCATAGTCTGGTACAAAATGAATTATCACTCCATATTTTTTGACTTCCTACTTCAGTGACCTCTGTAAAGATGCATTATATTCGAGTGAAGCATATCCAAATGCACCTGTCTCCCAGAGCCCTTCATATATTTCTAATACATAATAGCTAGAAGCTGGCAAATGAAAGACAGTGCCTGAGGGCTCTGCAGCTCAAACTAAGCCCAGGTTTTTTATTCCACTTACATGAGAAATCCTGATAATTATCACGTACTGGCTGAAAAGATTTGTGCAGGGCAAAAAACCCCATGAGAGTGCCTGACTACTTCAACCAAAGACCATGGCTTGAAATGAGAAGCACCTACCACCTTTTTTAACAACGATTTAGTATTTTAGATTAAATAAATTTTAATACAGACAAAATATATCAATAGCTGCTTTAAGATTTTAAGGGATCATTTCATTACTGCAGAGACATAAACAATTCATAACATCAGAAATCTAAAGCAGTTATATGTGTTTGCCAAAAGTTCTAGCAGCTCCAGGGAACTTTCTCTGCACTTTCCTGTTAAACAAGGTAAGTTACTCTTGTAACACAAGTGCTGTGCTTCTCTTTCACCTGTGCTTGTATTCTCCTGTAGACATTAGGTATTTACAATTGTGAGGTAAGGGAAAATGTAAACCCTCTTTAATTACAATCAGGTCACATTTTCCTTAGGCTGAGTACATGTGCAGGGAGGGTTACAAAAGATTTACTGATGTGTGTGAGCCACAGCACTTTACTATAAGGGTGTAAGAAAGAAAATGATTGTGAAAATTTCACCTTACTGCAGACAGTCATGGTCACAGGCTATAGCACTGGTTCAAACACAGGCTCAGCTCGTCCCTTCACACGGTGGTGTTTTAATCATCACATTATGGTTATATACACTCTGTCTGGCTTAATGAATATTCAGTCATTAATTTCAAAGACCCCCCTGCTTAAAGCACAGGAAATTCAAATGTAAGATTCCTGCACAACAGGGAAATTGAGCTGAAGACCAAACCCCTAAGCTCAGTGGGCTACTCAGTGCTGGCAAAAGAAGGTACACTGACTCTTGGTCTGCCTGATGCGTGGGACACTGTCAGTGCATGATCCAATTCAACAAAAATGCAGATAGCAGATATCAATGAAAAATATTGATTATCTGCAGGCGATCTACCATGATTTTTATTTGTGACTCATTAAAAGCATAGCATTGGTTGGTGTTATCAACATAATTCTGGCCACAAATACAGAGCACAGCTTTGAGAGGGCCACTGTGGGAAAAGGTAACTCCATCCCAGCCAGACCAAACACATTCATAAAAATAGCTGAATGGCCAGGTGACTCACAACAGATCTTTCAGCATTCTTGGACCTTCTGGATTCCTTAGGCAGCCTACACTTTGCCTTTTGTTTAAAAATACCTTCATACTCCAAATGGCTTCCCAGGAACTCTATGACTCGCTTCATTAACTATCACCCCACTGCAGCATTAGCATACTAATGTTGGAAATATACAATACCTAAATGGACTTTTCGGTCTTACTCCTTGTTTCTTTCCCAATGTATGTGTTCCAGGTGTGCCCCAAAGCAGATCTTTTGTTTGGCTAATTTTGCCCCCACCCCCCCACCTCCGCAAAACTCTATGGGTCATATTTAGAGGGACTAAAGGAAGATTTTGAATTACATATTCCCTTTTCTCTGTCAATTAGACAAGTTCTATCTTATTAACACTGAAGACTTTTTTTCATCCATTCTGTGATTTCAGGACTTTGCCCTTATAATTAAAAGAAAATGTTACCCTGAATTTATTCTTAGACATTTTATATGTTTATCCCTGTCTTGGTATTGGTTAGAAAGTGAAGCTCTTCTCCCTTGGTGATATTTATTCTCCTTTTCTCACTTCTCTCACTCTGCTTGTGTATTTTTAGGAAACAATCAAAACTGCCTTCAGCTTTTTCTTTACTATGCTAAATAAACCATGCTGTCATACTTTCCTTCCTCATGGCAGTGCTTTCACCATATTGCTACTACTTGCAGTTCTTTTTGACATTCATTTGATGAGGCTTTCTCTATCCCTACCTTATTTTTATCCACCACTTACTTACCTGTATCATTAAGTGATGAGCCACCACATCCTGCACCAGAGCTCTGTGTCCCACCAGATGAACCTGCACAGACAGTCTAACATTAGTAGTAATTAGCAATAATTCTCTCTATTGCAGTAACATTTGCATTTGCCTTGAATATCTATATTAAACAGAAAGGAACAGGGTAAAGAAACACCATAGAAAAGGAAGTTCTCAGTTCAATAACATGTACAAGAAGATCAGTCAGCAGGATTAGATTTACTAAGCACAGATAAAAGGCAGGAATATAGAATACACTGATAATGCTTTGTTCTCCTTCCTTCTCCACCTCAGCTCACCCTCGTCATCCAAACAATAATTTAAATTCCTGGTTTCTGGGAAGTAAGCCCTCAACATATTTGGGGTTTTTTTATATCTTATATTTTTACATACATATATATATATGTATGTGTATGTATATACCATTGGCTGCCTGTTTTAGGCATGAAAGGAAGATTTCTGCCTCTTTCCTGTTCTTAAAGCCCTTGAGTAAAATAAGGAGTGATCCTCAGCAGTCCATTTTCCCTTCAACCTCCAGGCTGCAGAGTGCACCATGTTCTTCTGCACTGTCCTAAAGACAGCCCTTAGGCTGATTTCAAAACCAAACCCATTTATTGTGCAGTCAATGATCCTGCAAATTGGGCCTTCTGAAACAACAGGACGCATCCTCTGGAGTGTATAAAACACATGGCTCCCATCATGCTGATGCATTCCCCTGTGTGGAGCAAGCATTCTATAGGCATGCAACTGTGTGGATGGGCAAGGAGCTAAGAAAGTCCAGAAGATTCTCTTTGGAGAGCATCTAGGTGAAACAATTAAGCTTTGACCATTTTTATCTTTGTCTGCCTCTGTTGCTGCTCAGAATTTCCTGAAAAGTTGCAGCAGCATTTGGCTCACGTAATCCTTGACTGTTTGCCTTCTGCCCACATGGTTTGACAGTGTAACTGTGAAGTTGAACACACTTGCTAAATTCCTTTCTGAGGATTCTCAGCAAAGCTGTGAGCAGGACCAGAAACTCTGGGATTTCTCTGTACTGCCTTAAAACTACCCTATATTTGGTTTATATTTGTTTAATATTTAGAAACATATGAGTTTAAAAACTACATTTCAACAAATAAATACTGGAATTTTAATATCTGAAAAGAGATGGATGCTCTCAGTCCCATTGCTTGCCAAGGCAAATTTCTGAATTATCAATAGAAGAGAATGTCAGGGATTTTTAAGCTCTGCAGTTGCTCTATGAATACAGATTAATTGGTGCCTACAGGGCCTTCATGTAAACAAACACTAATCTGTTAAAAAGAGAAACAGGAATGATCCTGCTCACTGATAGGAATTTCCTCAGAGACTTCAATAAGAGCTGGATTAGACAATGAATGCTTAGAGGGGTTCTTCTGTTAAATATCAGCACAGGCTCCTTACTGGGGCGATGATATTTTTCTAATAGCAATATAGAGCCAGTGCTTTAGGTTTGGTAAAGCTTTTCTTTTCCCAGTAAATATCAAAAGATAATGAGATTGCGGGAGGGTTTTGGATTTTCAATCTGTTATTTCTAACCTACTACTATGTACTGGAGGTGCTGCCATCAGCGAGGTGGCTCTGCCCAGGCCTGACATCCTCCAAGGCTCAGGGTGTGCCCAGCACTCTCACACAGGGGCTGGACCAGGGCACCTTCAGTGGTTCCTTCCAGCATGAGCTATCCTGTGATCCCACCAGGCACACACTGTTAAATTTTTATACTGGAAAATGATAGAGTTGCTCTTGTCTACCCATGAAGTCTATAATATCTGTGTATGATGCATATCCAGAATGGGAGTGGTAAACATGGGGGAGAGGAGACCTAGGAAGCTAATAAGATACCTTCCTTGCTAAAATTAAAATTATTTCAGAGCAGAATATGGTTTAAAGTAGAATATTTGTTCTGTGACTTTGAAATTCTGTCCTGATTTCTGCTGTGATAGAGTGACTTGTCTTCCTGTTAGCTAATACAGTGCTGTGTTTTGGATGCAGTATGAAAAATAATGTTGGTAACACAGGGATGTTTTTAGTTGTTGCTAAGTAGTGTTTATACCAAGAACATTCCAGCTCTCCATGTCCTGCCAGGAAGAAGGCTGAGTGGCACAAGAAGTTTTAGTAGAAAGACAGCCTGAATGGCTGACCCCAGTTAGCCAAAGGGATATTCCATACCATCAGTATATAATCTGGGGCTAAAGCTGGCCAGAGACCATTGCACAGGGACTGGCTGGTCATCAGTTGATGAGGGGTGAGCAATTGCACTGTGCATCCTTTACTTTGTGTTGCATTATTATTGTTGTTATTATTATTATTATTGTTATTAATGTTTTCCCTTCTTTTTCTGTATCTCAACCCATGAGTTTTCTTACTTTTACTCTTCTGATTCTCTCCTCCATCCTGCTGGAGGTGGGGCAAGTGGCTGTGTGGGGCTGAGTTGCCATGTGGGATTAAACCACGAAAGGTACTTTTGTGATATTAGTTGTTTATATCAAAATATTCCTGCAAAGAAGATAAGCATTGACTTATCTGTTTTAAAGGTGGGAGAACACAAATGCAGCAGATGTGTGTGATGCAGCTGTGTGAGGGTGATGCAACAAGGCGGGGACAGATCTTGCAGCCTCAGACCTACTCTCTAGACAGGAAATGAGCCCTCAGTGTCCTAACCCAGTCCAAAAGCCCAGCAAAATACTAGCTGTCTATTCTTTCTCTAGGAGCACCTTTCTCTATTTACAGATCCAGGGTTCAAAGCATGTGCAGAATGTCTTTGCACCATGAAAAGAAATGGCCACGTGCTCAGTGACAGTTTTACTGCTAATACAATGTTATATTCAAATGCCATTATTTGAAGCAATGGATATTTCAGAGAAATTAATCCTGCCACATACTTTGACAAAACAGGTCTAAGTGACTCATAAAATCACTGCATTGGCCACAAATGAAATGAGGAAACCTGACCTATGGACAAAGAGAACAGTGGGTACTTGGCCTGTTTGTTACATTTTCCTGTTTGCTGTGAGAACAAGTTCAGAAAAAAACTGCCTGCCTTTCATTTAATGCATTTACTGCACAAAGCTTTCGCTACTGGGACAGCTTTAACATTATTTTCCAGGCACATTCTTTATGGTGGCCTGGCTGGTTGGATATATTTAGCCTTGAACAAAAACTCTAAAAAGTAAATAACGATGCTATCTGACTTTGAGAGAACAGATTGTTTAAGCTCAGTGATAGCAGAGCACCTGAAGCTCTTATGTCAGTTCAGACAGTAGTCAGAAAAGTCCATAGACAGACATCATTCAAATGAAAATATTTGGTGTTGAAAAGAGCAGCTTTGCTTCTCTACTGTAAATGAAGAAAGAACAGAATAAAAAGAAGGGCTCTTCTTTGTGCAGTGTTAGTATCTATAGAAACAGGACTGCTCCCTACCACAATGTAGGGTAAGCACCTCTACTTTGAACATACATAAACTCACCTCCCTGAAAGGAACCCTGCCATAATTGATATTTAAAGCTCCAAGACATGAAGCTATTATTTTTACTTTTTTTTTTTTTTGATGCATTAGATTCAAAAAGGTAAAATCTATTTTTAGATATTGCAGTGTTGAGAAACTCCTCTGTAAGTCAGCTTTCTTACTGCTAAACTTCCCTTAATATCAATTTTCAGACAAAGCAGTTTCCAGAATATTTTACTCTCAAAGAAGAAAACCAAACCCTTTCTTCGAGAAGTTTGAGGACATGAGTCTGCATTCTCATCCAGAGGATAAAAGTTAAATTTAGCAAGTCTTTCCATTTTTGGTATAAAACACTGGAAGATGAACTGGGCCTTTGTGATGTACAGATTCCAGGTCTAAAGTTCACTTTACTCCCTAGTTTCTCCTGCTCATGTGACAGAGAACAGATGACTTAACTGGAGCTCTATTTATAAGAATATGATGTTGTTTTGAGCTTTGCTCAAGGAATGGAGTTTTTGGATAAGAGTCAGTGGAGGTCTGGTGCTGAGAGTGGAAGAGCAAATTAGCAGATGTTGAAGGTGCTTGGGAAGAAATCTGTGGTGAGGAAAAAAAGAAAAAAGAAGAAGAAAAAAAGAAAAAAAACCAGGAAAGTCTTTAAATTAGACTAAAGAAAAAACTTTTGAAATCTAGTGGATAAGGCCAGCCTGTCAGCTGGTGTTGTGGCACATGCATAGGGTAGTCTTGGAATTAAGCCAGAGTAATGTCAGCAGTTATGATAAAATGACTGAAAAACAGCACGGGAAGGACTTGACTTCCTCAACTTAGTGATGAGAACAATTTCACCAGAAGGGAAAAGATTAATACACACACACACACACACACACACAAATGGCTGTAAAGCTATTTTTATGTTTTATTCATATTTCTTTTATTTTAGGAAATGTGACTATCTGTGCTCTGAGGGTGACCTGGAAAAAGTGCTCAGTCTGCAAGCACCATGGTACTGTGGAAAAGTTCATATCTTTTTTCCTGGTCCTTTTCCAGCTTTCTGTGGCCTTTCACTTTTGCATTCTTCTAGCATTTCAATAAAATAATATTTCCAGATTTTCATTCCTTCAAAGTTTTTTTACCCCATAATCAAGGTTTTCTGCAATATTTCGATCCTGGATTATTCACTTATATTCTGTATTCATTAATTGCAATAATAAATGGCAGGAAGCAAAATGATAGTGACCAAACAATAACACAATGGGTTTGAATGTTATAGCAGCAGCTCAAGATCAAAGTTGTTGAGTCATGTTCCCTGTCTCACATACGTTTAATGAGATACCTACTGACTGACTACCTTCCACCACTGTCAGAATACACAAAAACAATATTAGATGTTTTTAAATTGGTGAATGGGTTTATTCATATATCTAGCAGACACCAATGGTCCAGTTCTATCAATGTTGTAATTTCAATTCCTGTATTCAGGCAAATAGCCTACTGTGCCAGACTTAGATGCGTCCCATCTGCATGTGCTGTTGTGCTGTGCCCTTTCCAGGACTGCAAGTCCCACCACTGATTATGAGAATAGCTGCTCGTTAGTGTTTGTTGGCACACAGTCATCCTGTTCTGATTAGCCTGTGATCTCCTGACCACTGCAGTCACCCACTGAAATAATCCATTACCTACTTACAAGCAGCCATTAAAATACATCATGGTTCTTTTTTTGATAGTGACAGTGCCCTGTATTTGACTATTAGCTCAACCATAATGAGATCATGGCTGATTTAGACAAGCTTCCTTTTTTTTTTTTAATTTTAAACCTGCAGCTCATGTAAGACTATACATCAGCTGCTTGCCTTTGGCCTCAAATCACCATTTTTGTCTACAGCCAATTGCTGAGTTGTGAGATGCTAACATATGTCACTCTCTATGTCCTTCATAACTGCTTTAGCTGTTCCCTTCAAGATGAAGTGCTGTGCCTTTGTGGGAACTTATCTTAAAATTTCTCTCTGTTTTTGCCAGTAAGCAAAGTATGATTTTCCTGGTTTAAACAATTGTTTAGCTTGCAAGCTGATACTTCTCATTGAAATTAGAAGTATTAACAGAAATAAAGATATAAAAATTAGAAAAAGAGATTTGTGTTGAAATTTTCGAACAGAAGACTGAATTTTTTGTGAGCGCTATTACCCATCATTCAGCTTTCAGATCCACCTCAGAGACATTCTTTTTTATTAAAGATCATTGGAAACTTTGTATTGCTGAACAAACTTGCAGTTCTTTCAGATTCTAAATTTTCTTTGTATCAACATCCTTGATTTTTTTTCCATCCCTCCTAAATTACTATGTGAAGAAAAATCCTGTGCGTAATCTCAATGCTTTCATTATCTGGCTCTCCTCCTAAGACATCAGATATTAAATCTCTTTCTTAGCATTGCCCTAATATTTGACATTTACCATTGCAGAATTTATCTTTCAGAAGCTACATCTTTGTTGACTTTTCTTCTAGAGCAAGAAGAAATAAGTAAGTAAGAAACAAGTAAGAAATAAGTACAGCCCTTACTGTACTTATATTTAATCCTACCAGTCTTTCCAACTACAGCATCCAGAAATTATTTTTCAAAAACCTTTTAACTTTACACTAATAAATAAGGATCTAGTGAGTTCAGTCTATCCCTGCCATTGGTGCAAGCCCTCAGAGTCCACATAGGTTTGATTAAAGTCCCTTTATAAACCATAAATGAGTAGCAGCTGTGCCTGACATCTCTGGGAAACTTGGCAAATTAGACCACCTCACATTTGACAAAGCTGCAGGTGGGAGATGACAGGTTTCGTTTGTGGTCTTCACATCAGTTCCCTTGAATTAATGTTCTGCATCAAAGCCAATCCTATTTTTAACTTTTGATGAAGAGAGAAAAGGAAAGGAAAAAGATGAATGCCTCTTAGATAAGAGAGTTACCTGGATAACCAATACACCCACAACATTAAATATGATGCAGAACCACTATAAACAATGCTTGTGTATATACTGGAGCTTCTGATTCCTGGAACATGTTGAAAGATGGGCTGCATCAAAAGCTTTATGAAATAGCAATATATCACACACACAATAAGAGACAATAAATCATTTTTTGGGGTGTGATGAATGACTCAAAATAAGCCAGCTTTAAGTTGTGGGAGAGAGGAGCCATCCATACATTCTGCCCCACCCCTGGGCTAGACAGGTGCAGTAACTACTGGGTTTGATTTGAAATTTGGAACTTAAATTTCAAATTTTTAATTTTAAAAAAGCACTTATTTTTGTTCCAGACCTATTCCTGCTTTATTTTCTAAAATAATACATGCAAACTCTGGATATTGGGAACTTTTTTCTATTTTAAATTCTACCTGAAGTGCTATGATTTAAGTAACTTCTTTTCAGCCACTGGTATGCATTGTTTATATTTGGCCTGCAAAAATAATCTTCATTTAGATTCCTCGCTGCTTAGAAACTGAGATTCAGAATATAGTAGATTAAGTTTATGTATTAAAACTTGAGAAATCGTATAAAAAAATTGAGACCTAGAAAACTTTGTTGAAAAATCAATACAGCCTTCAATTTTTTTTTTTTGTTCTGAAAATAACCACAGTCTGTTCAATGATTGTTCAGCAAAATGTATAAATTTAAAGAGGAAGTTAAGAAATAATCACTCCTGAACTTGGTGAAAATTGTAGCTTCATTGGCAGCTGTATATAAAACCTGAGATATGAATGTGATAAATGATTCTCCTTTAGACACCAGAAACTATTTAAACAATGTAATCTATAGGATTACAGGTTTTTTAAATCTTATTCCATCCACTTTTTGGTAAAAGACTGGCAACCGAATTTTCTTTGAACGCAACTAAAGTCACAAACAGAAAAATGATTGATTCCAATCTTACATATTAACCAAGAGAATGCCTAATAGTTTGGAGAATATTGTCATATCTCAATGTTGGTGGGCATTTTTAACCCTGCAAATTAAGGGAGGCAATAAAAAATAGTGAAACGTTCAGTGCTTGTTCAAATGTCAGCTCAGTCACTTGAGTTCTCTGACTGGAGTGGTTTGGTGCATCATGTAACAAAGGAAACCGGCACTGGCTTAAAAGCATAATCTTTCAATTAAAATCATATGGTTATCTTCACCCCTATTTGATGCTCTGTGCAGGCCAGAGTTGCATACCCTGAATTGCATAAGCCATTTGTTCCCTTGGAACATTCCCCAGAGTATCATATTGTGGTTCTTTAACATTTGTTATTAATTTCTTTTTAAACAATCTGCCTTAACATTGTGTTTGTCTGTTTTGTTGTGTACACCCCAACAGTCCCTTGTGAAGCATATTTCATGGAAAAGGGCTGAAAAAAATGGTAGAACAATGATTATTGGTAAACACATTAAAAGAAATGTATTGTTTTGCATTGACTTTGACTGGTATGATTTTTTTGTCTAGCGCTCCCTCTGGAACCTCCAACATACAGTAGCCTAGTTCCTTTTCCCTGACAGCAGAACAACTTTGCAAATTTACTTTCTATGAGATGAATTAAAACAGGAGTTGCAAGAAACCTCCTAGCCAGGGACATTTTCCTGAAAGCAGCAGTGTTTGAAGATAAGTAGCTTTAAATGCAACCTTTTCTTAGTGTTACACGGGGCTCAATATTTAATTAAATCACAGCTATGTGGACCTTTTTTGCATTTTCAATTTTGCTGAAAGAGAAAAATGTGGGAAAAAATAAATGAACTCTTCTCCCTTGGAACAGCAAGAGGAGCAAATATCTCTTCCTTTACTAAGATGTTCTATGTGCTGCTTCAGGCTGTTGCATCAACTATTTACTGTTAAAGCCTGGCTGTGCAGAAAGGCTGAGGGGAAAAAGGCAGGCAACTTGTCTAGATCATGTTTCTGCTGAGATGTAAGCTTGTGGCAAGAGAATCCTGGAAGTCGGTATATCCAAAAAGTTCCCAACATGTGTGTCATTGGGAAAATATGATAACAAGTTGCATGTGTAACACAACCTATGTTGCAAAAAAAATACAAACACCTACCCGTACTGTCTTTGCATCTGGCATTGGTAGCAGCACCTCTTAGAATTCTGACTTAATTTTTATTGTAGCAAATAGAGTCCACTTCCAAATTATCCACATCCCACAAAGTTTACAACAGGGTAAGAGGAAAGTGGTCTTTCTTTCTCTTTTTTACCATGTCTAACTTTAAACTGGGGGACCTGGAAGCACTTCTGTGCTGTCCTCAATTGTGTGTTCTACTCCCTGTGTCAAGGAAATCTGGATATTTAAGACAATAGGTGCTGCAGAAGCCAAAACACATCATAGTGGGTTATTTTCCTGCACAAGGAGTGTGAGAGACTAGTTGACTTGTCACAAAGCAAATGAGAAACTGTCATCAAAGCAAGGAACTTTCAAACCTTTAAACTTGGTTTCTGATCATTTAACCACTAGTGATAACTAATTGGAGGACAAGTTAAAGAAGGAGGTGGATATAATTACAGCCAGTGAGATCCTTTGACCAAAGGAAGTAGGAATGGACTGGAAATCCCAGTCTCTAACATGTCTGACTCAATTGTTTTGTTTCCTCACATTTGGAAAACACAACAGTAGATTAGAACTGTGGCATCCTACTTCTCTCCATAGCAGAGCATTAAGAAGCTGCTACCAGCTGCTGCAGTTTTTGAATTTAATGCAATCTGGCCCCACCAGCATACCTCATCCATCAGCTTCCAGTATTTTCCATGCCTCCAGTGAAGATGCAAATCCTGTGGTCAGCTCTGTCCTACACAATATAGTCCATGAGAAAAATTAACTGAGAAATCTATTGAAAAAGCCATTCAATAATGTTACTAATACATGACTGCTATCAGCCTGGGGACAATGCAAGTCACTGCCATAAGGTATTAGAGGTGGAAGATTTTGTATGGCTCCTTCTGTGCCATCTTGTCTCGCAGAAAAAAAAGAAAAATAAAGCAAGAGCTATGAAGAATGTAGTGTAAAACTGTTTAAAGGTCTGACTTCAGAAAAAAAATAAAACAAGTCGAAATCCTCATGCACAGTTATGTCATTAGGATTCTGTCTGAAACCGGCATTGTGCATTTCTATAAGAGAATTAGGCATTCATTACCTTCATTAAACTCCATTCTGCTAATATGATTCATCATATATATTTAAACATTAAGCCATTTAACTACTGTTGGCCATAAACCATACTTCTAATAAACATTAAGCCATTTAACTACTGTTGGCCATAAACCATACTTCTAATTACTCACTTCACTAATGTTCATTTGTCATCTAATTTTTTTTTATTTTTCTGCATTGGACTATAACAAGTATAAAAAAAGAGACCTTTGTCTGATACCAAAGGATGTTTAGCTATGATCATTGTAATCCATCAAATGTCCTAGTGAGTCAAAATGGAGTCTGCAATCCTCTTGACAATCATTATTGATTTGAAAATGGTGACATTTTGGGTAAACTGCTGAGAAATATCATTCCCCTCATGTGTAAATATGGGGAGTGATCAAATACATGCTCTGGATTCTCTCATAACAAATGATGAAAAAGCAGGAAAAGATGTGACTTCAGCACACAGTTAACCCAGGGCAGGTTGTGACATAGGAAGATATAATTCTGTATGGAACACTTATGCTCTATTAGCAAAAATCAAGCTGATAGAAGCATTGTCTTAAATCAAATCTTAACCATCCTGGCCAATTATAACTCTCCCTGCAATGTGCAGTAAATGGGTAGGACATAATAAATCTTTCTATTGTACCAGACATATCAAGATACGAATGTGCTTGGCTGAGTACTGTTATCGTACAGCTGAGTTCATGACACTTCATTTCTCATTCTGCAGCAAGATTTTAAGCAATCATATGCTAAATGGCTTAATACAAGTTCAGGTGACAAACAGCCCCCTACTTCCAAAGATATTTCCTGCAAGCTGCTGGTCACATACAATATTGCCATCTTTGTTATTTCAATCTGCAAAAGAACAGGACAACAAGTGAGAACAAACATCATCTATAGCTGGAATCTGTATTGTGGATTGCTCACTTTACTGTGCAATTTTATTTTTGAAAAAAAGAGGTAAAATTGAGAGGATTCTCAGATAATAGCTATACTGTTTGTTTGCAATACAGTATTCCAAATAAGATCTCTTAAATCTCACTACTTCCATGTGGCTACCCTTCTCCAGCCACTATTCTTGAGACAAAGCTATTGCCATTTGAAGCAATGTGTGATTTTTATTGGAAATATGGCATGTTTTCTAGCATTGTAAATTGATTTAAACCTTGGCAAATGCATATTATAAGATGCTGTCATTGCAGATACAGTACTGGGCATTGTTCTGAAGAGAATGGCAGAGTTAAAACTAGCAGGCAGAATTTGTAGTCATAGAAGCTGATGGCCTGCCATTCCCCTAATGCCCTCTCTTAAAATATTGAATTAATTTTCTTCTTTAATTAGCGAGGAAGAATAGTGAAAAGTTTTTGATATACAAGAAGATGTTTTTAATGTTGTTTAGAATTGTAGAATGTGCTCACTTAAAACAAAAGATGCTCACCAGCATGCTCATGTAGACATGCCAGTCAGCTGTTTCTGAGTAAAACTACTACTTTCATTGGCTGAGTTACTCTGATTTTTCCTGGTTTGGCCTCTCAACCGTACAATAAACAGAGCTCTGTTTCTCAGAGAATATTAGTATTTAAAACAGTGGTCTGGCAAATATACTGGGCAGAAATCATGGCCATATATTCTTTATGCAGATTTTTTTAGTGGAATACAAGTGCTATAAATCCCCTTTCATTTCAGGTTTCTCAACTGCTGAGAATAACATTGGCATCACGACTGCCTCAAAACTGGCCCCATCACTTTGTTTCTCCAGTAGGTCAGAGATGCTACAGACTTACATGAAGAAAGGACTAGCATACATATGTTCAGTGCAATATACCAGGCAAATTGGGAATGTAGGGGGGTTGTTGGAAAAGCTGAGTCATATCTGAGCTTCCAGCAATGGAAAGGGGAAAAATTGCAATGTCTGTGTGGACAGACTTTACTAGAAAAGAGAAGGGTATAGCCAAATGCATATAGAGCAAAATCAAGAAGCATTTGACTGATAAGAATTGAGCATGTGTAATGTTATTTTTATGATAAACATTCTGGCCAAACAAGCATTTGGCAGTTTTCCTCTGAGGCTGTTTTTTAATGTTGTTGTTGGCCTCAATTTCATTAGTCTAAAACATGTCGGTAGTTTTGTAAAAAAAAGCAATATCTGTAAATTACTCTTCTATCATAGTTGTCAGGGTGATAAATGAAGAGAGATTAATTAAATGTATGTTCAAACGAATCCTACTGACTGTAGAGGTTTTTATAGGCTGGGATTTCACCAAGACCTAAGAGTGGTGTCATGGTGAGAGGAAACTTTTGTCTGGAAACGTCTAAAGTTAAAGTGTCTGGAAATACACATGGGAAGGCACTAGAGGATTGTGGATTTAAATGCAGCATCTGGGTGCCCCTCTGTGGGCTGTGCTGTTATTGCACTGTTGAGGGCTCCTACAAAATACCTGCAGGATTTCATTACCTTTGATTATTGCTATCTGTCTGAACTTTATGCACTTTGCAAACCCATGTCATTTTGAAATTAAAATTTTACTGCTTCAGTACCTTTCCTGTTTCATTATGTGGTATAAAGTATGCACCTGACATTCCAGTGCAACACAGTACCATACTGAATTATAAAGCATATTATGAGTCATTTATTAACCACATTTCTGGCAAAGCACAGCCACAAAAGCAGAGATACTACCATGAGTATGAGGAAACACAAGTAGAGACTAGAGTAGGAGGAACTGTTAACAGCAGACATAAGAGGAGTAATCTTCTATATAGAAAACCACCCTGAAAGTTAGAAAAAAATCTCTTTTATCTCAAGTATGTGCTTTAGGAGGTGAAGAAAAGGGGCAGTGGTTTGCAGAAGGAGAATCACAAGTTCCATCTCTGCAATTACAAAGTATTCCATGTCTCAGTGGTGAAGTCTAGGGTGAATTTTGCGGGGAAAAAATATTCCTTTTTGGATGAAGTGTTCTGATAATATAGAGAATCTGTACCACTATTATTATTTAAGAAAATATCTCCAAGTATTAAATGAAAACCAACAACAGTGGCTCTTAGATTCTCCTTTTTTCCAATATCTGCCATGGGCTGGAATGCCATGCATTCCTGTGGCCCACAGCTCTGCCTGTGCCAACATTGTGTACCATGGCAAGTCCCACAGGAATTTTTAATATATTTCTTTCTTGTATGAGACAAAATAGACATCAAAACATTTGAATCTCCAGTGAGACAGATCACCTAAATATTTTTCAGGCTTTGTCCTTTTCTCCATCCTACATGCCAACCAACTTTGTAGTTGTCACTTGTCATTTCCTACCAACTAGTTTTTCCTCTTTATGTTTACTTAAAAAAAATTTTTCTTACGAAGATCATAACATGGAGATCAGTTGGGAATTATATAAGACAGCAATAAAAAGCTGAATGTCAAGCCAATAAAAGAGAGTTAAATATCTCAGTAACAACTCCAGGAAATCTCTTTACTTCATAAGAAAACTCTGGTGTTAGACAGCAGATGTTGCATAGTGGGGCATCCTTAAAACTCCACTTACCTTTATAGTTTGATCAGTGTGCACAGGAGGCAATCTCTGCTTATTTTAATAAATGGTTGGTCAATAAGTGCTACATGGAAGCAGTTGCAGAAATGGACACCAGAGCCTGACTCTCCTAGCTGAGTGCTAATAGAGTACATGGAATCACAGAACTGTTTAGGCTGGAAAAGTCCTTAAAGATCATTGAGTCCAAACATTAGGCTTGCATCTCCAGGTCCACCACTAAACCATGTTCCTCAGTGCCACATCTACATGTCTTTCAAACACCTCCAGGTATGGTGACCACCACTTCCCTAGGCAGCCTATTCTAGAGTTTGACAACTTTTTTTGCTCCATCTTTCTTTTTCTCCTGTTTGGTGTTTATTAAACCCCTTTTTCTAAGTCAGTATTGCTAAGCTGCAGAATCACATTCCCCCTTTCTGCCTTTCTTTTACAATCCTTTTCTTCTACAATCCTTTTTTTTTTCCCTGCCAAATGAGACCCCTTTAACTGGAGAAGTGCAAATAATCACAATACAAATTCTATGTTTAAAAGTCCAAAGAAAAAAATCAACATTCTCTGTTGCACTAGATAGTAAATTACCTGGCATATAAGACTCCTAAGACTATTTTCTGAAGCCTGCAGGCAATAAACAAGCATGGCAGCAAAAGAAGTCAGGAGATTTGAGCCATTGAAACTGCATCACAATTTGATCACGGTGTTCTCTGGATTTTGAAAGAAATCTCATGAAAGAAACACCTCTTCTCCCATGCCCAAATGTGAGTCCTTCATGTGAAATGTCTTTACTGCAGCTCCTGGCTCGCTGGCAATGTCCTTGGCCTTGCTCTGAGCCTCCCTCTGTTAGACTAACTCCACTGCCTGCTTTGCTTCCTCCACTTAACTTTCTCTAACAACAACAGCAAGGCCCCACAGGTCTTTAATAGCAGTGTTAGCTTTTGACTTGGTTCCCATTTTAAATGTTGCTGCAACAATAGCAATGAGAAGAGTTTATTTTTAATGGAAACAGTATTTCTGTGGACAATGCTGTTTTTCCTATAGTTCATGGCTAAGAGTGTAAATGAAATTTTCAAGTTTTCTATGTATCGTGTAAAGTCATTCAGAGCCTTGTCTATCCTTTTTTTCCACTATATTTTCCAACAAATATAACCAAAATAACAAAGGTTCAAAGTCAATGAGTTCCTCTTGCACAAAACTCCAGCAGCACAGCTGTGTACTTATCTTTATAGAGAGCACTGTCAATGGAAGCAGATAAAATGGTCCATCATAAACCAGATTCTCAAAATCATTGTGTCCTGAACACAGTGTCCACAAGATATAACATCTTGAGAACAGCATGTTTGCCTTTATTACAAAATAAAGTGCTGGTCACAATTGTTACTGTAATATATCTGAAACTCTTTTTAAAAATAAAGATAATGTGGAAGTAAATTCACTTGGACTTCACCTTGAAGGAGTTAGAACACATGTAAAGGAATTAATTTTTAGACAGATTACTGAATATATGCTTGTCTTTAGCTCTCCATTTATAAAATGGAGATTACCTTTATCCTTTATAAAATGGGAATTATATTTTCTGACCTTTTAACAGTGCTGATATTGATAAGGTGATGAAGAATAAAAATTCAAGGTAAAATTTAGTTGTGCAACCTTAATTCTGCCTTTATACATAGTATTTTAAGCTTGAGGTGTGGGGCAATGATGTTCAACACCTGAGTCAGGACAACCCCTGGTATCAATATGGGCTTGGAGATAAAGGATATTGAGAGTGACCCTGATGAAAAAGACTTGGAGGTTGGTGGATGAAATCCACCCAGCAATGACCCAGCAATGTGCCCTTACACCCCAGAAAACCAATTGTATCCTGGGCTGCATCACCAGCAGTGTGGGCAGGAAGTTGAGGGAGGTGATTCTGCCCCTCTGCTCTGGTGAGACCCCACCTGCAGTTCTCACCAGCCCATCTCATCCAGCTCTGGGATCCTCAGAAAAAGAAAGACACAGACCTGGTGCAGGAGGTTCCGAGGATGGCCTTAAAAATGAGCAGAGGATTGGAACACTGCAAAGAGGAAAGGCTGAGAGAGTTGGGATTGCTCAACCTGGAGATGAGGATTTGAGGAGACCCTATTGTGTTTCAATATTTAAAGGCGGCTTAAAAGACAGATGAGGACAGTCTTTTTAGCAGGGACTGTTGTTTTAGGACAAAGGATAATGGTTTTAAATGGAAGGAGGGTAGACTCAGACTATATATAAGGAGGAAAGTTTTTACAATGCAAGTGGTGACACACTGGAACAGGTTGCCCAGAGAAGTGGTAGATGTCCAGTCCCTGGAAACATTCAAGGTCAGGTTGGATGAAGCTCTAAACAACCTGGTCTAGGTGAAGATGTCTCTAAGCATTGCAGTGGGGTTGGATTGGCTGGCCTTTAAAGGTCCTTTTCAACCTAAGCCATTCTGAAATTTTATTGACTGTAGAAATTGTCCACAATTTTTATTTAAGCAAATGTTTTAACGCATATATTGCTTCTAGATTCTTGGGTAGAGCTTAAAACTCCTGAGACCATGCCTGTGTTTTATGTCTAACATAGGCATTGCCTCACAGAAACATTACATACAGGCTCTCAGTCAGGAAACCATGCTCAGCCTAATGTAATACAAACATCTGAATGCCTTACTCAGCTGCCTCTGCAGGAGATCTAGACCTCTTAATTTACTATCTCTCTCCCTCTTCACCAGAAGGTCCAGTTTAATTGGCTTCTGGCAGTTCAGGAAACTGTGCAGAAATGTCTAGCATCTCCACTCTTGGGAGAAAACTTAACTAACACTTAACAAGACCATGTTTAATAGCATGGCGTGTGCCAATATCATGTTGTTTTAACATAATTGTCCAGAAGCCAAATCAGTCACCCAGGAACTGAGACCATTATACACATCCACAGGGACTGAACTCAGACTGTAAAAGGAGGATCTAGTAATTGATTATCCTGGTCAAAGTGACCTAACCCCACACACATGTTGAGGGAGATGCAAGGTTTCAAACAATGTGTACTTTTTATCAGAGTTTTGCTGGGTTTATTAAAGTCTCCCCTCAGGGCAGGGACCAGAAGCCTTTCAGACCTTTTGTCTTGCCCTGACTGTTGCACACCTGACTGCACAGGGGCTGATCCTCAGCAGCAGAGAGGTATTTTGTGCTCAGGGCACTCCATGGTGCTTAGGGCACTCCTCTGGGATGGGAATAGAAAGGGTCACATCTCAGGTTAGCAGCAACGGAAGAAGACCGAGGTGACCTGGCACATGCGTGAGAGCTGTCACTTCATCGGATGAAGGAAATTGTAGCCTTGACTCCTTCTGTGCCTTTGGACATTTCCAAGGAACTTAAACAGAACAGAAACAGCTGTCTATCTAACCAGGACTGTGTTAAAGCTCCCATCTTCACAGAGCAGACAGAACAGTCATGGGTGACTGAGGTGGCACAAACTGAGGTTGCTGAGATTGCAGAGAGCTTTAAGCAAAGTAGGGAAGCAGCTAAAGAGTCGAGACCTGTATGGTTAGTCATAGCAAAATTGCTGTTTTATCACTCTTGGTCAAGTCCTAATTTGAGAATATTTTTATGCATTGTTTTGTGAAGTCATTATGCCTTTAAAATTTATATATTATGTTTTTTTTTCAAAGACAGCACTTTCTGGTGACTAAAATGACAATTAATTCAACTGTTAATTTTCTTTCTTTATGCATCAAAATGAAATTATAATATTAACAATAATAATAAAAATTAGAGTTTTTGCAAGTATATTCCTAGCCAAAATCTGCTTTTACACTGACATGATTGAATTATCTGAAGGTGCAGTGGAGAATGAAGCCCAGCTCATAGGAAAATTGAACATGAATTCTAGTTTGAAAATACTTAAAAAGTTTTTGGTGTTTTTTTTTTTTTTTTTTTTTTTTGTGGTTTGGTCTTGGGGTTTGGTTTTGATTTTGAGGTTATTTTGCTAGCATATTCCCAAAATGATTAAAACTTAATCATGAGCAGCTGAGTAAAAGATGAAGGACAATTGCAGCTGAGCTGTTTATCTGCTTTGATAGGATTCATTTCCTCAGCCCTTATTTGACACAAAACCAGATGTACCTTTGTCATTCCTCTGACCTCTGTGGCAAGATGAACAGCTAGGCTGATACACTTATTGATCAGAGAAAGAAGCAGTCCAAGGGAAATAAGCTATAGATGCCTTGCTGTGAAATTGAAGATTTAACATCTGTCCCATGCAGATGGTAATTAATCTTGAATATGTAATGCCCACAATTGGTTAGTTGACAACATTACTTTCTTAATCTGGGAGCGTGGGTAAACAAATGCATTGGATTGCTCCGTGGGTAACATTTTATTAATGTGTTGTAATTGCATATGCAGCCTATAAATCAGATAGATTTCTCATCTACATTGCTAATTGTGTTTATTATTGGAAATGCTTCTCATGTTGCTTGGTATTCACTAACTGGTTGATTTCCCACTGTTGCAAACCCACACCCTTATAGGAATTGAAATCTTTACTGCTGCAAATATTTTAGGAACTATTAAATAGTCTTCCAATCTAATTGCCTGGTAGCTAGATACATATAAAGATATCTTGAGTATTACTTTTGATTTTATTTTATAGCATCTACAATTATGAAATAAATTTTATTGTCTAGATAATATATGGATCATGAAATGCTAATTGGTTGGTTTTATATATCCCATTCTGCCCTGTTACCGCTTTACACTTTGCACCTCTACATTTCAACTTTTCATTTGAAAAATGAATGATTCCCCTTCCCCATAGTTTCCTTTAAGGATTTTTTCTGCAGATAAATCTATCTCCTGGGCAGGGTCCTACCAATTCCAAATCTTAATTTCTCAGTTGTTCTCATACATGTAGTTTACTGTAAGTAGAACAGATGCTAGTGTAAAAAAAATGTTGGATTTGCTGAAATAAAGTTGGTAGTCTGCACTAAAAGATCTTCCAGAATCAGGGATGCTTACAGTAACTGAATCTGCGTCCCAAAAAACTACCTGTAGGAGGGGAATTTTAGAAACATCGTCTGAACCTGGTTAGATTCAGAGGTTTCAAGACACAAGTATCTAATATTAATTACATGCTGATTTAGGAATATAAGGATTCATCTGTCTATTTAGAACCCAGTGGTAAATTGGTAACTCCTTCTCTGATGTATGCCATTAGCCTAGGGAAACTGGATAGTTTGTACCAAATAAATTCTTAGAGTCATGATAGCACATCATGGTTTTTGAATTAAATCTCAACTCTCACATTCTCGTGTAGGATGATTAGATTGTGGTGTAAGGGAAAGAAAGAACTTTCCATCTTGAGTTGTGTAGGCAGTGTTTCTCACTACTCTTTTCTCCTCTGTACTGGCACAGGGTGGGCTTTATCTCATATTTCTGCCTGCACCACAAACAGCATCAAAACCCAATCCACCAACAGTAATTAATTTCATCTTGGTCTGTGAACAGACACCAGCAGATGTCTGAAGTTTTTGATTTTCAGTCATAAGTTAAAACCCTTTGAAGTCGATGGGAAGACTGACATTTACTTTAATGGGCTTCAAATCAAGCTTTTAGTCACTCACAAATGAGGGGTTGATTTAAACTGGCCGCTTGCTCATGGAAGAGCTTTCATTTGCTGCAGTACTTTGAATGAAGCTCTTCCCTGACACATTTGCTCCTCATTTTCCTAGAGGAATGTGTAGGTTGTAGGGGCTGGTGTTACATCTCGTCTAACACAGAATTTGCAGTGCCTCCACATTTGTATTATTCTGACTTTGAAGTGTAAGTTATTGGTAGAAGTTAGGAGCTGATGGCTTTTGTTGTGGGTATTTCCAAACATAAAGACTGTACTTAGATGGTTTTGAAATATTTTGAATTGAGTCATCAATCTTTTGAGTGAATCTTGAAGTAAAGTTTGCCCTTGATTCTAATAGTCTGCAACTTTTAAAATTTATATTCCAGCTGTAGCAATCAGCATTAAACATGTCTGTAAGTTTCCTAGACTACATGATTTTTTCTGTAGAGTATAAAAAATATCAGCATGAATTGTGAAATGAAATCAGCCCCATTATGCAATATTCTCTAGTCTTGTATTTCAACTGATTTCAACTGATAGGGAATTTCTAGAGTTTGTGGAAAGAGAAGCTGTCACTACATAATTCTAATAACATAAAATTAGGGAATTCAAATCTAATAACCAAAATACAGAGAAGAGAAAATGTTTCTACAGCTACTAAATCACTGTAGCAGCATAAATATCACTGGAATTGTAGAATTATTTTTCAGCAGAGAAGCTAAAATTCTCCACTGGACATTTTGGTTCCATTATTTTCGTAACAAAACTACTCCCATCTTTTGTTTTTGACTACTCCTTATTTTGTCATTTCTTTTTAAAATGTATTGTGTAAAAATTAAAATATTTTTCTTTCCCCCAATTGCCTGGCTATTCCTGTTGAAAAAAGCTGCACACATGTGTCTATGCATAAGGAAGTGACTCCCTTTAATTTTCATAGTTGTATTAGACAATTTTTTTAAAATTTACTATCTCTGAGCACTTCTGCTAATAAAACTCAATAACAAAAATGTCTAAAGAGGATGATCATGAAAAGAATTGTGGATAAGGCCAAAAATATTTGGCTTCAGTGTTAGAATGAGTGCTTGGCAATGAATGCTAAACCCTTTTGCAAAGATTAAGATTTACTCTGGACAATTTATTATGGAAAATGCAGCATCTTCTAAATCCAAAGCATCATTTGCTCATATAAATTTCTTTCTCTGTCCATACCTTCATAAAAATTACACATTTGAAAAAAAAAAAAGACATCAGAATTTATAATTTTCGTTCCTGATCATGAGAATGGGATCATAGGCAAATATCCAGAATATTACATTCATTATTTCAGTATTTCAGCCTTAACTAATTTTATGCCCCTCTGTCTTTTCCTTATTGATATCTGTTGCTTATTGTAGCTAATTTAGAAGTAAGATCCTTAGGGTAGGAATCTGTCTTTGTCTGTACAGTGCTGTGAAGTCATGGGAATAATGTGTTGTCTTTTCACAGTAGCTGACCTTTGGTATATCAGATGAAGGTCAAAATCTCCCATAATATGGCAATGTCTGAGTTCCTAGACCTGAGAATTACTATTGAAGAGGTTATTCCTCTCCAGCATCACACTGAATTAACACATGAACAAGCAGAGAATTTGGACAAACTTTAACTTCCTCATATCTGCTACCACTCAAACTATGATGACAGCTCTGCAGACAGTATCATTTTTTACTATGTGCAGAAAAATATGTTTTCTTTTCCAAAATATATCTCTGAAATCCCACAGCTTTGTTTATGGGTTTTTTATAAGATATAGAAGGAATGATCAGTGGGACTGAGAAGAGCATGCTTTGAGGTATTAATTAAAGCACAGAGACAGTCATGTTGCTTTGCCTCCTGGCACTTTGGTGCATGTTTTTCAGTTTTAGAAAGCTAAAGTATGCTGAGCTGTTAGCTAGCCTGACATACTGGCCTGGGTGTTGACACTAGATTCAGATCCAGACTTTCTCACCAGGAACCCAGTTCAGCTTGTAGAACACTGTCAGACACTGCTTTCACCTGAGCTCTGGAGCACTTTTTACCATTAACCGTGACAGTCTTTCCACAGTCTAGAAAAACAGAAACTAGTCTTCAAGCAAGTACTAACGTCTGCACAACATGGATCCTTTAAGTAAGAAATGAAGTACAGACTGAAGGACAGTGGTGTGACTATCTGTGGCAAGGATAGTGGTGCTTGACACTGTTCCTGAAGCCCAACTATTCCATCTAGAAGCATGTCAGATTTGGTTATTTACTACAGTGAGAAAATGGCACCTGTGGAAACTGCAATTAAAAAAAATACCCAGACAAACAGCCCCCCCCCCCCCCCCCCNCCAAGAGATTTTAATTCTGAAATATTGAACATAAGATGAGGCATGAGGAATACTCCCATCTGTCATTTCCAAATACATATGTTCAAGGAGATCTAGGATTCCTCTTCTCTGGAATTTCCTGGGATATGAAGACAGTAGCAACACTCAAAGCATTAGAGTATGATTTCTCCCTGCAGACAGAGTGAGAATAGACATAATAGTTATGATGTAAGTGCCACAGGCAAAAGTCATGATGAGGTTAAATTGGCATTAAGCTAATGAGTTGAGCTGAGCTTTTCAGTTCACAACAGTATGGCTTAGAATAGATAAGTTACTGTAAATACTTTATTTTTCACCTATTACAGGAATAAACAGTCACAAATTGCTTCCCGTTTGTTCTGATTTTTCTTTCTAAATCTGCATGTGTACTGTACCATGCATGTGTACAGTAACAGAAGAGGGTAATACAATTTATTCTTGAGCAATGATTTTCCCATTTCCTTTAAGCTTGGCCTCATTATCTTATTGAGGCTAGATTTTCCCTAGCATTTACTTGAACCAAGAAGAATCTATTTGCAATGCCTTTGCCCTCAGAATCCTCTTAGCAATAATTTTAGAGGTTTATGCAAAGCCCACACTCTCCTTCTCTATGGTCCTTTATGTAGACAGTTTCATCAGCAGGACAGTCAGGGCTTGCACCTAAAAAACTTGAGGCATCAGCCAGCAGCAGCAGAGCCTAGAAGTAGAGGAGTACGTCATGAATCAAGAAAATATGGTAGACAGTGATGTTATGCTATGAATTTAATGAAAATGTATGTTTTATTTCAGCTAAAAATCCTAAATTTGCTTTAGTGTCAATACAGACAAGTTAGATCCTGTGAAAATAAGAGTTCATGGCTAAGTTAGGTTCCTAAAAATAGATGGATTGGATTTTAAGTTGCCTTCACTGAGTTTTGTCTTTCTTGTACTTTCCTTTTTTCCATTCAAGAAGTCTGCATCCAAAGTCATGACCATTTCAATACATTCAATCAATGTGTATTTACATTGGAATTGGAATTTACATTTATTTTCTGTACTTTGTGTTGTCAGTAGTGGCTTGCTTGCTTACCTGCATGTATATGGGGATTTTTGTCAGTATTAAGGAAAGGCAGGCTGGCCTGTATCAGCAATAGTGCAGCCAGCAGGACAAGGGCAGTGATTGTGCCTCTCTACTCAGCACTGAAGAGGCCACACCTCAAAACCTATGCACAGTTCTGGGCCCCTCACTACAAGAAAGACAATGAGGTGCTGGAATGTGTCCAGAGAAGGGAACAGAGCTGGGGAAGGGTTTGGGGCACAAGTCTGATGAGGAGCAGCTGGGACAGATGGAGGTGTTTAACCTGGAGAAAAGGAGGGTCAGGGGGACCTCATCACTACCTGAAAAGAAATTGTAAGAGGTGGGGATCAGTCTCTTCTT
>VXBC01001037.1:0-29110 GCA_013399945.1 Ploceus nigricollis
GTTAAATGGGAAGAAAGAAGAAGGGAAGGCAAAGATGAAGGAGAATGAGAAGGGAATTTTAAAAATTAAAACCTGGAAGGGAAGCATGCAAGATTCCCATAACTGGATGCTTCTACAAGGAGCAGCTTTACCCCAGGGAGAAACTCTCAGAACAGAGCCCTGGATCCCTGGGACTGCCACTGCTGCTTCCTCCTCTCCTGCCCATTTTCCACGTCCCCATCACTGGTGCTGCCTCCAGCATGATCCAGCCCGGATCCCAGCTGGATCAGCCCCTTCCCTCCCCTTCTTCCCTCCAGCACAGCCCACACAGGGGCTGCAGCCACTGCTCCTCCAGCCAGGAGATGGGAACTCTCCCAGCATGTCCAGATCANATGAGAAAGGGGGAAGAGAGGAAAAGGGAAAGAAGGGAGAGGAGAGCAGAGAAGAGAAGGGAGAAAGGAGAAAGGGGAAGGGAGAAAAAGGGAAAAGAGAAAGGAAGGAAAAGGAGAAGAGAGAGGGGAACAGAGAAGGGAAGGCAGAAAGAAGAAGAGAGAAGGGAGAAAGAAGAGAGAAGGGAGAAAAGGGGAAAGGAGAAGGGAAGGAAAGTTAAATGGGAAGAAAGAAGAAGNACAAAAGGCTCCTGTCCCTAACAGCCACCAACAAGAGCCTGGAAACGCCTCTGGCACATGAAAGTCTCCTGATATTAAAGAACAGGAAAAATCACGAGGATTTCCATGGGAAAAGATCAATGTGCAGACTGGAGAGCAGGAGGACAGCTGGGAATGGATGCTGGATAAAGCCCCAGGATCTCAAACTTTCAATTTCTGGCTTTTTAATATACATTTCAATTTATATTTTTCTCCCTCCTGTATATTCTTAACTTCCATTTGATATTTCTCAACCTAAATTTCAATTTATATTTTTCTCCAGCAAATGACAGGAGGAAAATTCTGTCAAGCTGCACATCCACAAAAAGCCAGAAACACCATTTAGTCCCAAATATATGATCCAAACTCCCTCAATCTATGGGGTGATATTGAACAAATCATAAAAATGTGCCCTCCTGGCAAGGCTGGGGCTCTGCAAAGCTTTAATTGCTCATGGAGAAGCAATGAAATGCTGAATATAGTTTTAAAAATCAGTTACAGCCCTGTCCTGTAGCAGTTCAGCTGCTTGGATTTGCCTGGTTTTGGGCTTTTGCTCCTTCAAGGGCTCTCCCCTCTCCTGGTCCCATTTCCCAGGATTTTCTGGGAGTGCTGACTCAGGGACAAAGTTCACACAGAGCTGGATTTGCACAGAGCTGCTCCAGCCTCCAATTCTGCTGCCACATCTTGAGTGGGACAACTGACAAACCCAGGGAGGGGACTCTGGGGAGGAGGTGTTCCTTGTTCTTATTTTGTTTCTTTTTGGGGGTTTTGGAAGCTTTTGGGGTTTTTGTGGGGTTTTTGTTTTTGTGGGGTTTTTGTTTTGATTTTTTTGTTTTGCTTTGGTTTGGGTTTTTTGTTGTTGTTTTTGTTGTCCCCTCATTGTCCCCCTGCCCCTCTCTGCTGCCCTTCTTCAAAGGGATGGTATAAATCAAGACAAACCCCATTAATGCTTAATTCCAAATGTTAGAAGAAAGATAAAGCCTTTCCCTTTAATGACTCAATGATCTCTTTGGGGATTTTATCAGCAGGATGATAAACGGGGTTTAGCAAAGCTGGCTTGGTGGTGTCTAAATGATAATTAGGGATGAGGAGGAGGCACAGGGGTGGGGAGGGAAGGGTTTGGGGGATCCACGCCAGCAGCCCCACTTTGGGGGGTCAGGACTGACTTACCAGGAAGGAGCAGAGGAAAATGAACGACACAAAGTAGAAATAGGCAAAATCACTGCCACATTCCTTTTTGGTGAGGCCAGAGAGGGGGTCACAGGCTCTGTTGCTCAAGCAGGACAACATGATCTCGTGCCAGGCTTCCCCCGTAGCGCTCCTGCAACACAAGAGCAGAGGCTGAGCTTATCCACCCCTCCCCATGACAGCCACCCTGCAATAATACTGCACCCAATTAACCCAATTAATGAGGTGGAACGTTGTGTCTGGGAGCAGAGGCTGTATTTATACTGGGAGATGGAGCTACTCATGAAAAAGAAAGGAGAAAGAACATTTCCCTCTGTTACAGGGGGGTAAAAGAAACCAGACAGGCTCAGGTAGGCTAAAAGCTTTGTTGCTTCTGTGGAGAATAAAACCTGAGTGATTTAAACAGTACAAATCTGAGTAAACATTGTTTAGATTGTTGCCTTTTGAACCTAGTGCTGGCTCTGAAGCCAGTGCAGAGGATGGGAAATGAAACCAGGCTTCTCCACTGGAATCTCTTATTTCCTTTATCAGGCAGATAAATTCCAGCATGGGCTGCTTGGACTTGGGTCTCTTTTTCATCACATTCTCCTGGGTGTTCTTCACCAATTCCCTCCTCCCTCTCTAACTTCTACTATTGAGAGAGCCAAAAGGGAAAACTTTGAGGGTTTCTCCTCAAAATAAAGCAGTCCCTGTGAAGTGCACCCTTGGTTTGGAAGTCAGGGATTCTCCACATGCACTTACTCTGAATTCCTGCTTCCCTCAATGTTCATTTGCCTTGTATTCCCACAGCCAGCACACCAACTTTGGGAAAACTCAGTGCTCCATGGAACCTGGAATAACTTCCAGGCTACTCTGAATCACAGCAGATTCCCCCACTGGTGCCTGGGTGCTAGAGGCCCATTCCCTTTGTGGGGAATTGTGCAGAAACCAACTCCCATCCCAGTCCTGCTGCCTCTGCTCCTCACTCCCACTGCTGTGGGGATGGTAAGGGACCATGAGGCTGAATAATGACCCAGTTTTATTAAAATTCAGAGTTTTGAGCCCAGTGATTTTTCTCAGCTAGAGAGGGCTAATTCCATTTCTGTCTGGCTTCACAGAAACTCCCAGGCAAGGCATCCAGTACCAAGCACCACAGAATCCTTGGAGCTGAGCCTTGGCAGGGCTGGGAGGGACTGGTGTTCACTGGGGGGTCTCCACAGCTGGATGAGGAACATCTCCCCCGAGCTGGAGCAGGGCCTGTTTTGCCAGGTCTTAAAATAAAACCCTGTTATTTAATGGATTGTTTTTTCACTTGAAGATGCTTCATTTCCAGGCAGGATGAACCCAGAGGGAAACACTTGAATTCTGAAGCAGAGGTGGGGTTGGTGTAGGAGCTGTTGACTTTTGGTTATGCAAAAATTGCCAATTAAAGCAATTCTCACTTAAAAAAAAAGAAAAAAATAACCAAGTTTCGGGACAAGAAACCTGTCAATCAGTTAAACCAGCAGGGTTCTGATCCATGTTCAGCTTCTGCCTGAAATGCCATGGGGGGTCACAGCTCTAGGTGACACTTTGTGGAAGGGTTGAATCCAATCTGCTGAGGAGAAGGAAGCAGGAATGGATAATTTCCACAAATACCTATTTTAAAGGATGTCCAAGTCTGAGCAGCTCAACTGGCACCTGCACAAAGATATTTTTGCTGTTCACACACAAACCAGAGGGTGTTTTGTCCTCTCCTTACCTGAACAGGAGCATCAGGGCTTGGAGGAAGGTGCGGAAGTTGTTGTGCCGATTAATGGAGGTTTCATCATCTAAGGCAATGTTCCCAAATACCTGCCAGGGAAAACAGAAGGGATTCAGCCAGGCACATCAAGTGGAGCTGGAAAATAAGGCAGGGAAAGAATCTGTCCTCGTTTAAAGGCTCTCAAAAGCTGGAATAATTTCTGTGCTGAAAAGGGAGATAAAAATGTGTTGTGGAGATCAAACACAAGATATATGTGCTTTGCATTGACAAAGGTCCTTTCCAGCAGTTCAGCTCCATCCCAGGCCATGAAAAGTTTATTATTTCTTCTCAGGAAGGTGCAGTGCCTGGGCTGCTCCCTCCTCTCAGCCCCTTGATGTGTCCATAGCCAGGGGAAGGGTCTTTTCTTGTGGGATTCATGGATGTCCAGTGCTGAAATGTGATCCAAGCTCATGCCCACAGCTGGCTTGTCCAGCTCACTGGGGACACTTCAACATAAAAGCTGACAATTAAAGTAGAAAAAGAGGCCTTTTCTTTTCATTTCCAATTTACCTGACACCAGACAAGAAGAGCTTTTGCCTCATCCCAAATCAGTGCTGCTCCTGCTCTGGATGCAACAACCATCTGCACCCTGAACAAACCCAGGCTGCTTATGGCCAGAATGAAAGAATTCAATATTTTACCTGCATGCCAATAATGGCATAGATGAAGAAGAGCATTGCAATGAGGAGACACACATAAGGCAAGGCCTGTGGGAAAGGAAAAAGTGGGATTAATGACAGCAAATGCAAACATTGAATTCCCTGGCAGGACTGAGTTTTGTGGCATTTGTCCTTCAGGTGTAGGAACTGGGAAGAGGATATGAAGAACTCTGGCAGCTCTCAGGAGACAGCCCCTGGAGCCAGGGATTCATGGATCACACAACAGGCAGGGCTTTCCAAGGGCTCTCTCTGTATCCTTGGAAGCAGCAAGCAGGGAAAACACAATCCGAGGCTCGGCAGCAAACACTGGAGCTACCAGCAGGCACTGGCACTTTGTGTGCATAATTGTATGAACATTAATTGTTAATGACCATGCTGTCAGTTTAGTCTAAGCAAAAAAAAATAAATCTCCATCCCAGAAATGAGTTCCTGCTCTGAAACAGGCCCAGTTTGGGATCCCAGGAGGACAAAAAGATTCTGAGTTTTAGCAAGAAATCAGTGAAGACTGCAACGTAATTATGTCACCCAGGCTGAGAGTGACAGCTATTTTCCACTTGGGCTAAATGAATGGGTAATTAATGCCTCTTAATTAGTAATAGCTCAAAAACAGAGAAGTCTTGCCCTCGGGCCAGCCCCTGTGGTGCCTGGGGCAGGAGTTCTGCAGGCCAAGGGAGCAGGAATTGTAGAATCATGAAATATCCTGAGTTGGAAAAGACACCCAAGGATCATCAAATCCAACTCCTGTCCCTGCCCAGACCCCCAACAACCCCACCCTGGGCATCCCTGGCAGCGCTGTCCAAAGGCTCCTGGAGCTCTGGCAGCCTCGGGGCCGTGCCCATTCCCTGGGGAGCCTGGGCAGTGCCAGCACCCTCTGGGGGAAGAACCTTTCCCTGCTCTCCAGCCTGAGCTGCCCTGGCCCAGCCCCAGCCGTTCCCTGGCTCCTGTCCCTGTCCCAGAGCAGAGGTGGGAGCTGCCCCTCGGGAGGAGCTGCAGCCCCCGGGGAGCTCTGCCCTCAGTCTGCTCCAGCTGAACCATCCCAGAGCCCTCAGCTGCTCCTCACGGGCCCCTCCAGACCCTTCCCCATCCCCGTGCCCCTCCTTTGGACACTCTCTCCCAGCTTTTTCTTACAGAGGTGCCCAAAACTCCCCCAGCACTGGAGGTGAGGCCGGCCCAGCCCAGAGCAGAGCGAGACAATCCCATCCTTGGCCCGGCTGCCATCGCTGGGCCTGAGGCACCCCTGGGACAAAACCTGGAGGAAATCTGGGGGAAAGGAACTGATGGACACCTCTGCACGAGGGACATGGCCTGAGAGCTCTGAGCTGGGGTGACAGACAGAGAAACAGCTCCTCATGAAGCCCAGGAATGTCCTGGCTCCACTTCAGGGCCACCCTCTGGGCCCTGAAGGGTCGGGATGGTGCTGGGAAAGGCTGAGCCCCTTCTCCCGAGATCCATCCATGCTCTCCTTGTAATGAACAAGTTCCCAGTGCGGGCAGGGCCTTCCTGGTTCCCGTGGCAGCACTGGGACGCTGCAGGCTCTGGCTGAGCACCGGCATTGGGATGTTAATGAAGCTGTATTGTTCTGTTTGCTTCCTCTAAACTACCTAGAGATAACCTGCCTCCCCCACCCATGCGACCATTCTGGGACTAAAATGCAAATTAGAAAAACCCCTTGGGACCATGGGAGCATTTTTGGGAATAAAGACACCCCTAAAAATTGAACTAAACACAGTAGCGGGGCCTAGACAGATGCCCTGGCTGAGGAAAAGGGGGACACATCTCCTGGTCAACTTTTACCCCGTCGCCATCACCTGCAGAGGATTGGACTGGAGTGGGCTGTGGGAAGCCAGACCAAAGAGACAGAAATTCCTGGTGATGCCCCAAGGAAAGGAGAGAGTACAGTTGTTACTGTGATAGACTCTACGCGTGTCTCCTCACCTGTTGGCTACCAGTGTGCTGCAAGTGAAGGAGAGGTACAGCTGCTGCTCTGGACCTCAGCGACAGACTGTGCCTCAAGGACAGCAGAGGGAACAGCCACTGCTCTGGACCTCAGCAACAGACTCTGCATACCTCCTTCCCCTTCGGCTCCCTGGGAAAGCTACAGCAGCGGGGGTGAGTTCTGTGTTGGGCCCCATGCCCAGCTGATCTTTTTAATAAAGAGCTGAACATTAATAAAGGCATTAGCCCTGTTCATTTCATCCTGACTGGGAGCACCTGCAGACCCCACAGAGGGGCTGGGGCTCTGCACCCACAGCTCTCAGCCCACAAATACTGGTGTGTCAGAGCTCAATATCACTGCCACAAATCCTGGTTCCACATTCTGTGTTCTCCTCCCCACACTGCAGAACCTCAGCAAGCCCCAGGACCGGAGTTAAAGCATCAAACAATGAAAAATGGGCTGCAAACCAACTGAGAGCTGTAAGCTTTGGGGCATGTGGGCTTTTGTTTAGATCTAGAAAACAGCTAATTCAATGTGCTGAGGATTGGTGGGTGGAAGGGCAGAGGTAAAGGAAACCAGGCAAAGCAACTGCCTCAACTTCACAACAAAACCTTGACAAAACCTCATTATTTTAATCCTCCACGTCGTCAAACCCAGGCCTGTGGCTCTACAGCTTCACAGTTTGTGTTACCAAAGCTCAAGGGGTTGGTTTCACCTCTGCCAGATCCCACCACACCCAAATCCTGGGGCAGGTAGTTTAACCTTACACTCACTGCAGGTGAAGAACAAGGCACTCATCAGTCAGGCCACTACTTCTTTATGCAAATTCCTGAGTGTCCAGACCTTGCCAGAGGGATTTTGGGGTAGTTTCAAGGGCAACCTGAGTGTTGAGCACTTGCTGGAGTCTGCATTAGCAAGCAGCTCTTCAGCCTCATCCTCCAAAATGCAGCGTTCAGGGGATGGTCAGTGCTAACCTGTTCTCTTTTCTGTAGAAAATTAACATTCCTGGGGCTGGGCAGTGCTCACCAGCTCATTTTTAGCACAATTAATTTTCCTAGGAATGGTCAGTGCAAACCAGTTCACTTTTAGCAGAATTAATATCCCTTGTTATGCTAACCAGCCGAATTAATAATTAATATTCTTGGTGCTAACCAGTTTGATTTTCTGCAGAATTAACATTCCTGTGGCTGGGCAGTGCTCACCAATCCTCTTTTCTGAAGAATTCCTGAATTCTGCATTCCTGTAATCGCTCTGTAGAGGTGCAGAGAGGCCATTCCAAGACAAGGGAAGCTCTTGGATCCTCACTGGAAGATGCTCCACGTGTGCCAAGCATGACCCTCTCCCCAGATCTCTCCCCACACTGCCAAGGCTCACCTTGAAGGACTGCACGAATGTCCAGAGCAGGATGCGGATGGTGTAGCCCTGGCGGAGGAGCTTGATGAGCCTGGCTGCCCGGAAGAGCCGCAGGAAGCTGAGGTTGATGAAGTTGTCCTGTGGAAAGTAAAGGTTTTGTGTCCTTCAGAAACGACCGCGATCCGAAACCACAGCCCGCAAAAAAGAAATTAAAATTACCAGCTTCACGATCTAAGCAGCAAATCGGCCACCAGAAAACCTTCCAAAAGAAACATTCGTCAGTGCAGATCACTCCACATGCAGCAAGAATGAGAAAACCCCTCTCCACAAGAGCCCTCCCCTCTGCTACTGGGTCAATGAGAGAAAAGGAAGAGGCCCTGTCACGCTGTCCTTGGAGGGCGGATTTGCTTAGAGCAAGGCAGATTTTCTCCCCCTCAAGACTCAGGGAGAGGGGGATGGTGCCAGATTTTTATTTTGAAAAGGAATGAGGTTGGTTGAAAGTCTTGGTCAGCTCAGTTTCGACAGGGAATTGAACTTAAGCCAAGACACTCGCCAGGGACAAAGAAAGGCATTGTCCAGTGAAGATTCAAACATCCTTGGAAGAATGAGGATGTTTTCCAACCTGGAGGTTTTCAGTGTTTGTGCAGCGTGTAACTGGACAGGTTTGCCAAGGAGAAACGGCACCAGAAGATTGTTTGGAAGATGGATCAAGGGCAGCGAGTCAATTGGGGAGGTTGAGCTTTCACCAGCAGGAAGATGCCTTATGAACCTGCTGGTTTTCCAAATTCTCATTAAGTGTGTCTGCACAAGTGGATCAAAGAACTGCTGGAGGCAGGTTCTGATTTCTGTTTGTTTTCTAGGATTTTCCCCACCCCTCACCCCTTTTTTTTTTTTTCTTTCCTTCGGGGAAAAGAGGATTCTTGCCCCAATGAGCTAATCTAGAGAGGGTTCTTTCCAAAACAAAACATGCAAAAGCCAGATCCCTCTTGCCCTCCTATTTTAAGGAGATGAAAAAATATTCCCCCTTTCCATAATTCACTTTTTTGTGGATCTCTGATCACAGCCACTTATTTGACTGAGTGAGCTAAAGAGAGAAAACATCCCACTTTAAACTATTGAGCAGTGAAGCAGCAAATATAATCATAAGGAGCTCTGCTTGGTAAAGATGAGCAAAAATTGTATTTCCCTTGGATTATTGTTTTACCAGAAGTCACTTTGAACTGACCCACATTTCTTGCTCATTTGGCTACAGAGCTCATGCTGAAATTGGGGGGCTTGTTGGATCTATGGATTCTTTCAATGCCAGCTCAGTTTTGGGGCCATTAGCATTGCATTCCACCAATCCCATCAAAGAGTTCCAGAACTCAGTCTCAGGCATGCACTCGGTTTCTCTCAGGTTAAAAACACAAGCAGCTCAGAGTTAGGCACAGACCGAAAATCAGACTCAGTCTTCAAATAAAGAGAAAAGAGAAAAGCACAGGAATGTTCAATGAAGGAGCAGACAACACTGAGCTCATTCAAGCCAGCAACAGAAGCCACCTCTGGCAGGCAAAGCACGAGCGAGGATTCCCCTGGGTTGGGCAGTAGAACAGGCACTGAAAATGTCCAGTTTGTCTCAGCAGCAGCTCCAGGTTTGTTTTCACAGCGCTTACCTTCCCTTCACAACAGTCCAGCTGCACTCACCTGAGCAGGGCAGGGCCGGGGAAAGGGCCCTGGGGCAGAGCTGGAACCCAGCTGGGTAATGGGGCCCATCACTAATGGGGTTCTTCTTCCCACTGTGAGCCGGTGGCAGGGCAGGGCAGGGGTTTAACCATGAGCCCTTTTAATCAGGAAAATCTCCCCTCCAGTGGGAACTGGATCAGCCCTCACATGTAATGCTGCCAGCACTTAGGCCTGAAAGTCTGATTTTAACTTCAGAGCAATGCTCAAGGCAGATCTTTCCTGTGCACAATCCTGAGGCTCCAAGGAGGAGCAGGGGCACAGGATCCATCTCTGCAGGATCCTGTGGGATCTCCCTCTTCCCACATAACTCCAGCTCAGCAGCAGGAACGTTATCCTGCTCAGGCTTTGCTAAAACCTCAGCTGACAGGATGTTTAACACCTGCTTTGGGCTGGGCTCCCTGCAAGCTGAGCTACCCCAGTGCTACCCATGGAACAAGGATATAAATGGGAAAAGGGTTCAAGACTGTGCAGTTATGTCTGTGACCCCCCATTCCCTGGGATTTAGATGGACAAATAGTCCATAGATTTTTTTTTTCCTCCACATTCCCTTTTTAACTCTGGCATTGCCACTTCCTAAAGAGCAGTGAAAGCCTCAGCTCCATGTGGAATCACTCCCAACCCAGGACAATCCCCCACCAGGACACCCTGGGACTGCTGGAAGGACCGTTCTCAGCACTGCCCGGAGAGAGGCCAATTCCCCACGCTGGTGGTGGCTGCAAGGGCTCCACGTGTGTGGCACCCTCAGCACCCCACAGGCAAAACCCATCCTCCCACACCTCAGCTCTCCAGGCAGGAATTGGGATGGCATGCAGCCAAAGGGGAAACTCCACATTGCTGTATTTCTCAGGTAAAACAGTTTTTGGTGTCAATTCTCCTCCCACTGAGCCACCTCTTGCCATGCACAGATCTGATATCTGGGTTATCAAAGTCATCCTTTCCAGGTTTTTTTTTTTTGCTTTCCTGTTGCACAGATGCTCACGGTGCTCACAACAGGCACCAGAGCTTTAGGATTTTATCATCCATCTGAGGAATAACAGATTATGTTTGGAAAATCATTTCCCCCTGGCCTGTCACTATTTTCCTGAACAAGGAAGGGCTGGTACTGAAGGGAGCCTGGGGGTCTGGGCATGGCCAGGCACTGCCACCACCTCCCACAGCAGGAGATGGGAGATACATCCCTGAAGAAAACTGGAAGAGTGGGGCAACAGGGAGAATAAACACCACCGATAAAGAGCTGCCCTTGAAGGCTGTCCCACCAGGGGAGACTGCTCTGATACCCTTTTTAAGGTTGTTTTGATAGAATCCCAGAATGTTTTGAGTTGGAAGAAACCTTAAAGCTCATCCAGTGCCACCCCTGCCATGGCCAGGGGCACTTTCCACTGTCCCAGGCTGCTCCCAGCCCTGTCCAGCCTGGCCTTGGACACTGCCAGGGATCCAGGGGCAGCCACAGCTGCTCTGGGCACCCTGTGCCAGGGCCTGCCCACCCTCCCAGGGAACAATTCCTAATTCCCAATACCCCACTGGCAGTGGAAGCCAGTGTGTCCTGTCCCTCCATCCCTTGTCCCCAGTCCCTCTCCAGCTCTCCTGGAGCCCCTTTAGGCCCTGCAGGGGGCTCTGAGCTCTCCCTGGAGCTTCTCCTCTCCAGGTGAGCACCCCCAGCTCTCCCAGACTGGCCCCAGAGCAGAGGGCTCCAGCCCTTGGAGCAGCTCTGTGGCCTCCTCTGGACTCCAGGATCTCCATGTCCTGCTTCTTTTGGGGGCTCCAGAGTTTCCCACACTGAAAAGCAGGAAAGCCATGAAGAGCAGGGCACAGGCACTGCCTGGATCTGCTCCCCAGTGCCCTCAGCAGCAGAGTGGGGTCCTGCCCAGCACAGGAGCTGCTCCCTCTGTCCACAGGGACGCAGAAGAAGCTGCAGGAAGAGGCAGCTGACCAAGCCAAGAATGGGATCACTCAAGAAGCTTTATGACTTCTCTTCATCTGTCATCAACAAGAATCACCTTATTAATTAATTAACTAAGGAATTACTGATGAAGAATTTACTGAGTTCCCATTTAAATGTCCATGGCATTGCCAGCATTGAAGTTTTCCTGAATCTTGCACAGGGTCTTGGCTTCATCTGGAGTTTGGGGAATCCACTGCTGATTTCAAGAGGCTGAAGATTTTTGTCACCCTCGTCTGTGTCTCGAGGGCTCTGCCTTTGGAGGGACTTCCTATCAGTCCTTCCATCCTGAGTCAGGAATGCGGGAAAAATTAATTTGTGTGTGATGCCCAGAAATCTACTCCTCCCCTACCTGACACAATCACAGAATATCCTGAGCTGGAGGGACCCCCCAGGATCACCCAGTCCAGCCACTGTCCCTGCCCAGACCCCCAGCAAGCCCACCCTGGGCATCCCTGGCAGCGCTGTCCAAAGGCTCCTGGAGCTCTGGCAGCCTCGGGGCCGTGCCCATTCCCTGGGGAGCCTGGGCAGTGCCAGCACCCTCTGGGGGAAGAACCTTTCCCTGAGCTCCAGCCTGAGCTGCCCTGGCCCAGCCCCAGCCGTTCCCTGGCTCCTGTCCCTGTCCCAGAGCAGAGGTGGGAGCTGCCCCTCGGGAGGAGCTGCAGCCCCCGGGGAGCTCTGCCCTCGGCTCCTCCTCTCCAGGATTCCTCTCAGCTCTGCTGCTCCTGCTGGGTCACTGCAGCAGCTCCAGAGGACAACGTGGTGCTCCAAAGACCTCACCTGGATTCCAACTGGCTGAAGGAGCCTGGACCTGTCTCTATGGAATGACCCCAATCCTAACAAAGTGCAGGATGAGCTTCTCAATCTTTAACCTGTAACAGGGCCAGCAGCCAAAATTTAGCAAACTGATTTTTCCCCAGTATATTTTTATGTTCACAGCTAATGCCAGAGCCCTTTTCTGTGCTGCCTGGGCCAGGTGTGCAGCAGACAAAGTCTCCAAATTTATCCTGACTGCTCCCACACATCTGGAAGGGATCCAGCACCATGGAGGACTCCTTTCTTGGCTTGCACTGGGCAAGCTTTGAACTTACACATTGTCTTTTTCTCTGCTGCATGCCAGCAGAAAATTCCCCCCAGCACCCTTCATGAACATCCATGGAGCTTCTGCGCAGCCTGGAAATAAAAATTCCCCCTGATTTCTTTCTTAACAGCAACTGTGCAACAGGAAATGTGAATGTTCACAGGTATTAGAGCTGGTGTCAGGTGGCTGAGCAAGGATTTTTGAGAAGCTTTTGGTCTTATTTGTGTTATCAACCATAGCCAAAATAATTAAGAATAGATATATATATATAGATATATATATTTCTGATTGCATTTTCCTTTATGTATTCTCTTTTGTTTAATTGGTGATTTTTAAAGATAAAGGTCAATATTTCTGAAGGCATTTCTGGAATAAATTTGCACTTTGGCACTGAATTCCCAGTGGGATCAGGTTCCTGGTACTTTTCAGCTCTGGACATAACATGATTTATTCATTTTACTTGGGGTTTTGGGTTTGCATCCAGTGACTCTGTGCCCACTGTGGTGGCAAAATGGGTTCTTCTTTGGGTTGGGGTCACAGAGAATTTTCAAATTTAAGATCCTTCTCTCCCATCATTTTTGATTTGAGGGATGCAAGTCTGCCATCATCACCCCAATAATATTTTTGCCTTACAATACATGGGTTAAAACACCTGTAAGGCTGCCAGGTGCCTCCTTCAGCAGAAAGCTCCATCCTCTCATTCAAAAAAAAGCCAAACCCACTTACAGAGAGCTGAATTTGGTACCACCACCTCCAAACCCCAGCGTTTCCAAGTGCAGAACATCCTCCCCTCGCCATTTCCTCCCGTTCCCCATGGAAATAAAGCAAGTGGCAGTGTCCCCTTTGGCACAGGGGGTGGCACAGGGAGCAGGGACAGGCTATTGGCAACTGCTGAGGTCACCAATGAGCCCAGGGAGGGAGGTGCAGGGCAGAAGCCACTTTGGGGCACACTGCAGTGAGGCTTTTCCACCAGTGCAATCGGAACTCTCATCAAAAAAAACCAAACCAAAAACATATCAAATCAAAGAAAAACGAGAGAAAATCAAAGCAGAGAATTTAAAGAATTGTTTAAATTCAATGAAACCAACCGTGTCCTATATGTGATGTTGTCATGGATGGATATTTGCAAGATTATTTACAAAGTTTTATATTTTTTTTTGAGCAGCAGGTGCACAACATACAGACGGAGACATGGTTTTCGCATTGTATGTTGATTGGATGGCGTGATTCAGCAGGTAGATAAGGAAAATAAGGAACAAAAACAGGAAACAAAAGAGAAAATGAGTAATCAGGACAAGCAAAAAGGAAACTCTGAAAAATTTCACTGGAAAAAAACCATTGGGCTATCGGAGGAGGTGTTATTTTATGGGAACTCTAGAAATAAAAAATGCTTCGAACCAAAAGAGATTCGGAGATCCTTGAGGTAACACAGACAGTGCAGTTGTTATTTGCATTTCAGTTTGTAATGCAAATTTGGAGACAATTCACAAACACTTCTCAGGATGGCTTTTTATATTTCCAGGCATAGAAATAGATGTCAGTTTGCTAAACACCCACTCAGCCTCCCAAGGCCGACTGTGTCCACAAGGACACCTTTTCCTTAATCCCACCTCTTTTCCCTCAATTACTGAGGGTAAAAAAACTGACATTCATGCTTTTGCCTGAGGAAATAAAAAAATAGATATTCCACTACAATCACAAAGTAAATTACATGTGACATGACCAGGAAAATTAAAACAAAGCAATTAATCCACACATTTCTTTTCCTTTTGTCTTTACTTCTCAGAGGGTTAAAGGTACCAAACAAGGCTGGTGGAAGCCAAGTCTCTCAAGGTGAGGCCACCCAGGATTATTTACCTTTGGAGAACACTTCTAGCTGGAAAACATGGAGGAAAACGGTGCTGTGGCAACTATTTGTGAGCCTGAGCTCGGTGTCACACCTAGAAAACATCTCCACGGGGACCTGGAGGGTGGAGGGACAGGGACAGCTGCTGGCTGGCAGCCAAGGTCACCTTGTGGCTGTCACCTGGACTTCCCAGCTGAGGAGACTCCATGGGAATGGCTGCCAGGAGGGCTGGAGGGACTAAAGGGGATGCCCCAAACTCTGCCCAGCTGAGGAGGTGAGGCTGGAGCTGAGGAAGGCACATGGAGAAAGGGCCATTCCCTGCTGGGACACAGCTGTGGGACTGGAGATCCGAGAGCTGTTCTCCTCTCTGCTTATTCCCTGCTCCAGGAGAGTGCCCTGAGGAAGGTGAGGTGGGCTTGGTTCAGCAGCAGCTGAGTGGATGCTGATCCCCAGCCTTTATTTCCTGCTCTGCCCTACCTGGAATTGCAAAGGGAAAGACGTTGGGAAGAGGCCACACCTGGGCTGTGCTCTGTGAACGAGGCACCTCCTGCTCCTCACCTCCATCCCTGCACATTCACATCATCTCTGCATCAGCTCTTTCAGCCCTTTTTTCCTACGTTTTTCTAAACTTGGTTCTATTTTGGAACCATCGTTTCAAAGTTGGATCAAACTGGTTCTATTGGTTCATTTTTCTACATTGGTTCTCAATACCAGAAGTATTTAAAGCAGGTGAAATTGCAGTTTAACAAAATATCCCAAAGTTGGCCACATGGGGCAGGAACAGAGGGCTGCATCCTTCTGCTGCTTTTCCATCCTCAGGACTGGAAGGGGAGAATCATAAAATCATGGAATGGTTTGGGTTGGAAGGGACCTTAAAGCCCATCTCCTTTCCCCCCCTGCCATGGGCAGGGACTTTCCACTGTCCCAGGTTGCTCCAAGCCCTGTCCAACCTGGCTTTGAAAGCAGGAAGGTTTTAGTGGCAGTGGAGAGCCTGGTACAAGACCACATCCACCACATTCCACTGGCTGAAGTGGAATGAATTCCATGAGGGGCATCCCTCATGGCCAGCTGCCGTTACCAATTCTGTTATCAATCCTGTTACCAGTCCTGTTACCAATCCAGTTATCAATCCTGTTATTAATCCTGTAACCAATCCTGTTACCAATCCTGTTATCAGTCCCGTTATCAATCCCGTTATCAATCCTGTTACCAATCCTGTTACCAATCCTGTTATCAGTCCTGTTATCAGTCCTGTTATCAATCTTGTTATCAATCTTGTTATCAATCCTGTTATCAATCCTGTTATCAAACCTGTTACCAATCCTGTTATCAATCCTGTAAACAATCCTGTTACCAATCCTGTTACCAGTCCTGTTATCAATCCTGTTATCAATCCTGTTATCAGTCCTGTTATCAGTCCTGTTATTAGTCCTGTTACCAATCCTGTTATCAATTCCATTACTAATCCTGTTATCAATCTTGTTATCAATCCCGTTACCAATCATGTTACCAATCCTGTTATCAATTCCGTTATCAGTGTGATCTTCAGGGCACCACTGCCAACACTCAGTGCCAGAACAAAGCCAGGGGTGTTCAGGCCTGGCCACCACTGACCCTGCAAGCAAACTGAGCTGCTCAGGGCACTTGCAGATCCCTCTGCTCCCTGTCCCTTGGCCCTGTGGGAGGCTGGCATGGATGTGTGTGGCTTAAGGAAGCGAGTGCTGGTGGCTGTCCCGTGGGGATGGAGTGCTGCTGGAGAGATCAGGCAGGAGCTGCATCAAAGTGTTGAAAACCAAGTTTAGGAAGAAAAGTGGCAGGGGATGACCCCTGGGCAATCTCTGTCTGAAGGGAAAAGCAGAGAAGGAGATCTGGTGGCTGCACAGAAATCAGGGAGTTGTTCAAGTTGGAAAAGATCTCCGAGATCATCGAGTCCAACCATTCCCCCAGCACTGCCAAGGCCACCATTGAACACTGTCCCCAAGTGCCACATCCACACAGCTTTCAAATCCCTGCAGGGATGGGGATTCCAGTGCCTGACCCCTTCCATGAAGCAATTATTCCTAATATCCACCCTAAACTTCCTCTGTAGCCTTGAGGCTGTTTCCCCTTGCCTTGCTGCTTCTTACTTGGGAGAAGAGATCAACCCCTCCTGGGTGCTGCAGAAGGGAGAGAATTTAGAGAGAGCAGAGACACAAAGGACTGAGAGCTCAGGGCTGGAGTGGTCCTGGGGACATCTGGCTTTTATATGAGAGATGTTTGTGATCATCTCCATGTTGGACACTGCCAGGGGAATCTGATGGCCTCCTTTAGAAAATCCTTTCTAAAGACTGAATGGATCCAGTTGCTCATAAACCAAAAAACCTCTTCTTTCCCACCTGGGAGGAGAAGGGAAAGGCACATGGGTCCCTGGGGGCTTAGTCCTGTTGGAGTTTTAGGGGTAATTGCCATGACTCTGCAAAGGTTTTGATGCTGGAAATGTCTCACAGCCCAGCCTGATCCAGTTCCCTGGCTGGGCCATCCTGTGGGAGCTGAAGGGAGAGGCAATGTCCATTAACTGAGCAGGGAAGGGCAACACTGTGGCTGCTCCTTGCCTGTGAAATAGCTCCAAAATTGAGGATTTTAGCAGCATGTGGGCTTGGTGTTGAGAAGTAGAAACCTTCCTGAAGGTTTCCCAGTCTGGGAGCAACCAGAAGCTCCCTTACCCCATGTGAGCTGTCAGTGCTGCTTCCTCCCAGGAGAAGTGGCCAAAGTGGGGCTGGAAAAGCTTCATCTGTTTGTGGCTGACTTGCAAATGTTTTCACAAATTTTCAAACCATGGCAAAAGTTTGGGTGCCCTTGGCAAGAAAACACATCCCACAGCAGAGGGAGTGGGGACAAGCACCCTGTGCCTTCCCACAGCACTCAGAGAGGGTGAGCTGAGTAACTTCAGCCTGGCTGCACTGAAAACAAAATCCAAACCCTGTAACACAGGATCAACCAGCAGATAAATAACACCATTTGTATGGTGAGGAAAACCTGGGGGGTTGTGCATTATTTTGTACCAAGGAGGTTAAGTAAAAATGAATTTTGTTAGAAACAGTCACGTGGTCTTCACCACCACCTGTAAAGGAATGTGGGGAGTTCTGAGCACACACAAAACAGATCAGGCAAACCCCTGGGACTGAGGAAAAAAGTTATGGTCAAGTTCAAATTCATCACACTTTGATACATCATCAGCTACAACATGCACTGGGAGAGGAGAGGAGCAATTTATACATCAGGTAATATCAGACTGTCAGGGATTGAGACAGACATTGGCTGCCCTTGTGGAAAAATCCTTCAGAATTTAATGATGAGTCCGGCCACTTTGTGAGATACACAAGGCTTGTTAGCAGGGAGACAGCAGCCCTTGTAGGGCTGGCCAGAAATCCTATGGGAAAGCTGCTTGTTTATTCATTGCCCCACAGAGCTTTTGTGACAGGAACATTCCCCCAGTCCAGACTCTTCACCTCTTTCCTTCCCTGTGTCCCTGTCACTTCCCTTCACCTTCACCCTGCCCCGTGACCCAGACTGGGCAGGCACCCCAAGGGCCAGACACATGCCCTGCAAAAAACCTCCCACATTAACACAGCAGAATCCCTTTGGTCATTTCCCTCTCTAAATTCAGCAGGATTTTTCCATGAATAGGCAGAAAAGGCCTGGGGATAGAGTCGTTTGCTGCAGGAGAGAGGGAGCTGCTTCCTGGCAGAGTCACGAGCACTGTGCTCATCACAGCTTTCCCTCTTTGGGGCAGACAGCTGTGCTCAGCTCCATGGAAAAGCAGAGCTCATGGAACAGGGTCAGCCAAGGCCATCATGACTCCCAGAGGCAGCTCCAGGGAATAAGGCTGGTAGGGAGAAGGTTCAGTGTCTTGACAGGGCACAGCTTTGTTTAGAAATGAAATAAATTGAGTAAACTGTACTTACCGCAATCTCTGTTACTAAAATATCAGTAATACTTCCCAACACTGTTACAAAATCAAAGACATTCCAGGCATCTCGGAAATAATTCTGCCAAACGAGAACACAAGGGGAATAGAGGGGTCCAGGGGTTATTTTCTTGTTGCCAGCACAGGTCAGGGAGTTTTTTGTTTGCTTGGTTTTAAACGCACATCACCAAACGCGAGCGTTTCGTCAAGAGAGGAAAGAGGTGGAAGGGCACGAGGAAGGCACCTACCAGCACACCAAAGGCAATGATCTTCAGCACACATTCCATGGAAAACATGGATGTAAACACAATATTCAGGCATTTCAGCATTTCTTCATATGCTTCTGGAGCATCATAGAACTAAAGCGGGACGGAAGAAAGGCTGTTACTGGAAGATCACTGATTCCCCAGTTGATTCCTGCTCATTTTTGTCAGGATTCTGTGCTCACTTTAAGTGGGATTTGGGGTTACAACACAATTATTCCTGTCTCTCTTGCTCCATCCTATACTGAGGGGGCAGCTGGAATATCCCCAGCAGTGGAGATTGTCGCTGAGGGACATGCCCCTGTAAGCACAGCACGGACCAGGAGGGAGGAAGGGCATTTTCAAACCCAGAAGACAAGTGCAGAACTGTTTCTTCCACTAAAAATATGGGGACCCCTTGACTGTAAAGATACTCTAAGATAGGCAAGGGATAGGAGTGGACATCATCCACCTGTGTGTCTTCCCCCACTCTGGATCACATTCCAGGAGCCTGATGCTGTTCCAAAGTTGAGTAATTTCACAGAATCATAGAATGGCTTGGGTTGGAAGGGACCTTAAACATCATCCAGTCCACCCTCTGTCACAGGCAGGGACACCTTCCACTATCCCAGGCTGCTCCAAGCCCCATCCAACCATCCAACCCATCCCTTGGACACTGCCAGGGATCCAGGGGCAGCCACAGCTTCTCTGGGCACCCTGTGCCAGGGCCTGCCCACCCTCATAGGGGAGAATTCCTTCCCAATATCCCATCTAAACCTACTCTGTTTCAGTTTGCATTTCCATGGCCTGACTGGACTTTGAGCAGCCCCAAGACCCTGCTCTGCAGGAGAAAGCTCAGGCTGAGCTGGAGATCAGGACCTGCAGATCCCAGTTCCCATCCCATGTTCACACATCAAAGGGGCTGAGCCCAACCACCACGCTGCAGGGAGCCCCACTGGTGGGAGCTCATCCCAGCTAATCCACCTCCCTCAAGGGCCAAAGGAATCCCACCAGGCACATGGGGAGAGGGAGCTGCTCTGCTGAGCCCCCCCAGCTCTCAGGGTCAGAGTCCCTCCAGCCAACAGCCCAAAATTCCAAGATTCAGGGAGATCCCACTCACCTTCATCATGAGGACGATGGTGTTGAGAGCAATCATGACCATGATAAAATACTCAAAGGGAGGGGACACCACGAATTTCCACATCTTGTACTGGAAGGATTGCTTGTTCTGAGGCATGTAGCGGGTCAGGGGCTTGGCACTTATGGCAAAGTCTATGCAGGCCCTCTACAAAACAAAAAGGGGATGAAAAGATGCCACAAAAAGGGCTGCAGGTCTTTATCCATTGGGATGTGGTTGGGAGAGTGAGCAGAGCATTAACACCAAGTGAGTACTGACTGTTCCTGTGAAATGCAGCACAGGATCCCCAAATCCTGATCAATTTCCCTGGAATATATTCACCCTGTAACATTCCTATGCCCCTTGCAGTCCTACCACATTCCATTAGAGCCCAGCTCCTCCTAGGTCCTGATCCCTTCCCACTTCTAAAAACACTTCCAGTTCCTCCTGATGGGTGATTGTAGGAACCAGAGGATTGGTAAAGATGTTATTTGTGGTTTTTAAAAAGTAGTGTGGAACTCGAGTGTGTCCCCACACACAGCAACACCCCAACAGCTCAGAAGGTTTCATAAAATGAGAACTGAATTTACCAATAAATTATCCACCAAAAGCACTTGGGGGAACTCTCAGAGATCCCCTTCACTCGCTATTTCTGTTCACTTTATTATGAATATAAAACTATGATAAAATTGCTTTCTACAAGAGGTTTTGGAGCATTTTCTCATCTTGAATTACACAAGAATTGGAAGTCTGAAATCACTTTCTGCTCAGTTGGAAAATAACATGGGTAAAGCTCTCTAAATATTCTGCTTTATTTTGGACTTTTTGTTCATTTAGACAAACAAGGAACTAATTAAAAATCACTTAAAAATTCATCTCTTTTCATCAAAAACCAGGTTCCAGTTTCAAAATATATGAAAAGAGATGGTTCTTCCCAAAAGAGGTCATTGAGGCTGTGGGACCCTGGAGGAAGGATGCTGCAGATGCTAAAAATCTGCATGGATTGAGAAGGAAACTGGATACACCCATGGCAGGAAGATACACAGATGCCAGTAACTAAAGAAAAACCAGCTCAGGAGGTCCCTGAGTGGAAAACAATGGTATTTTTGGGGGCTTTAAAGAAAAGCCTCACAGCTTCTTCTGCCCTGGTCTTACACTCTTGTCAAGGCATCTCCTTTTGGCTGCTGCCAGGAGGAAAAATCCCAGCCAGGCACAAAACCAGCCTGGAGAGAGGAGTTTTCCTCTGGGCAGCCACAGCAGTTGAACCTCAGTTTGGTTTCTGAGGTCTGGCCTCAAGGTTTGCCTCCTTCTACTCCTCCACACTCGAGCAAACATAAAATCATGGAATGGTTTGGGCTGGAAAGGACCTTAAAGCCCATCCAGTGCCACCCCTGCCATGGCAGGGACACCTCCCACTGTCCCAGGCTGCTCCAAGCCCTGTCCAGCCTGGCCTTGGGCACTGCCAGGGATGGGCAGCTTCTGTGGGCAGCCTGTGCCAGGGCCTCACCATCCTCACTTTGGTGTGGTCCAGGGGGATGTGTGACACTGGTTCCCAACAGGAAGCACTTGGGGACTTTCCCTGTTTTTTTTAATGCAGAATCTGAAACAGCCACCCTCCAATAACCACTGCTCCCCAGTCCCCCCAGCACATGGGGAACAGGGAGTGGCCTTCCACCAGTATCCAGGTGCTCTGAGCCCCTGGAACACCAACTCTGGAGTCAGAAGAGGTGGGTACCTCGTTCTTCTCGAGGCTGCACTCTGACATCACTTTATCTCCTTGCTCCTGGAAGGTGATGATGATTAACGCCACAAAGATGTTGACAAAGAAAAAAGGGAAGACAACAAAATACACCACGTAAAAGATGGACATTTCCATCCTGTAGCCAGGGCTGGGCCCCTGTTCCTCGTAGGTGGCATCCACTGAGTGCTTCAGCACACTGCAAGCAAATGCAAAGAGAGAGGAAAGGTCAACACAATCCCTGGGAAGCACCAAGGACCCCCTGAGAATCACTCCCTGGCCTTCACTCACGTGCAGGGTTTTCCACACATGCTCAGGAAAAGCTTGCTCCCATCCACGAGGCTGGGAAGAAGTTTTCCTTGAGGATATTTTTAGGGAAACCCTTTGTTCTCACCATTCTGCAGAATGGTGCAGATTTGCTGTGCCCAGATCCACTGATCCCCCCAACCTCCCAAAGGGGAGAGGATCCAGCTGGATCTGGCTTCTCTTCTCAACAGGGATGGAGTAAGAGTGGGAAGAGAGAAGTGGTGATGACATCCAAGTAGGGGAACACAGTGAGGGACTGGAAAAGGGAGGCTGATGCTGTTTTAGTCTTTATTTTATGAAAGAGTTGAACATGGAGGCAGAGAAGCCCTGGCCACACACTGCACTCCACCTGTGCCAAAATAAAGTCATGTGCTCAACAGGAAATGTCATTTGGGGCCTGTCATGCCCAGCAGACTTTCAGCAGAGCTCACAACACTTCTCCCCCTTCGTTTTCTACCATTTCCAATATCAGTTTTACCCCTGAGAAAGGTGTATGAGTCCAAAAGCCTGAAGCAAGAACTGAAAACTTTCTGAGCACCCCTGTGCAAGCTTGGGAGAGCACCAAGGAAAACACAGAGCTCTGCCTGCTGGTTCACCCAATAATCACACAAAACTTAGCTGATAAAAGACTTTTCTCATTTCCCAGGTCACCTGCTGTCCCTCAGAGCTTTGGGGACCTGCTTTACCTGCACCATCAGCCCCTGCCAGTGCCATTTACTCACGTTGGCCACCCTTCCCCTGTGGACACGGTGAAGAGCGTGAGCAGGGCCCAGAGCACGTTGTCGTAGTGGAACTCGTATTTTTTCCATTCCCTGGGCTGTGCCTCCACCTCATTTTTTTCATAATCGAGGTACTGACCCCTAGGAAAAAGAGATTTGGAGCCAATGAGAGAATTAAAGCAGATCAGGCATTTCTTGGCACTCAGGCGTGTTGGAAAGCCCCAGCAGCACAGTCTGGACAGTGCCGTGGGTTAAAGACAAAGGGACTCCCTCAAAGTCCATGACAGAAGTAAAGGCCAATTTTTGAGCCAGTTCTAGCCATGGGAACTGGACCTGAGGTCTGAAAATGAAAGAAATTTAATCAGAGCATTCATTAGGCAAAGCCAGCCATTAATACCATGCCTGCCCCTCAATTGTCTGACCCACAGAAAACTTCTGCTTGATGGGGAAACACCTCTGCCTCCTACTCCAGGGCTGGATCTAGTTCCTAAATGTATCCCACTTTGAGGGGCCTGGCATGTGGAGAACCCTCTCCAACCTACCCTACTCTGTAATTTCACATTCCTTTCCATAATTTAGCTGCATTTTTCCAAGGAAGAACTGCAGTGACAGCCCCTAGGACCCCACCAGGAACGAGCCCTGCAGGTGCCAGGCAGCAGGAGAGGGATGGGCAGAGCAAGACAGTGCTGAGGAGGTGCTTTGGGTGCCAAGAAAAAAGCTAATGAGATGCACAACACACCTTGCCAGCCTGCTGGGAAGGACAAAGCATGACAGGGCTTTTAAGATATTCATATCCTGTCCCTCTCCTCACTAATTAGTAGCTCTTTAACATCCCACGCTTCTGATTATTTATTCAGTGTGTTTTTCTAATTCATAAGAGCTCTAAGAATGGAGGCAACAGGTGGAAAGAGGAGTCACACTATGACAATCCCTTCTCAAACATCACACTCAGCTTTCCCAGGAAAGAAGCTGCCTCCCCTGTATCCTGAAGATCAGAGCCAGGAATGACACAGCTGTTAAAGAAAAAGAAGGGAAAATTCACCTCCATGGTACCTGAGCTGAATTATTGCTCTTATTTACAGGAGACTCTTCCCATTCAGCAAATCCCTGCCTTTGGGCCAGCCTGGGGAGCTGGAGGAAGCTGCTCCCTGCCACATTCCCTGCTCCCAGCTGTACCTGCAGTCCTTCTCCAGCTCCTTGGACTCGTCTGTGCAGTAGAAGAAGCGGCCCTTGAAGAGCTGCACAGCAATGACGGCGAAGATGAACATGAAGAGCATGTAAACAATGAGGATGTTGAGGACGTTCTTCAGGGAGTTCACCACGCAGTCAAAGACGGCCTGGGGGTGCAGGGGGACAAGGTCAAGGGGTGGGAAGAAAGGAAAAGTTCATCCAAAATCTTGGCACCGCCATTTAACCACGCTCAGGGAATCACAGAAGCGTTTGGGCTGGAAGGGACCTTGAAGATCATCTCATTCCCACCTCCCACTGTCCCAGCTGCTCCCAGCCCTGTCCAGCCTGGCCTTGGGCACTGCCAGGGATCCAGGGGCAGCCACAGCTGCTCTGGGCACCCTGTGCCAGGGCCTGCCCACCCTCACATTCCTTCCCAATATCCCACCTAAATCTCTCTCATTTGGGACTCATTACCCATCCCACCACCCATGGATGCTTCAATGGATTTTTGCTTCCCAAACACTTCCCAAAGCTGTGAGAAGTTACTCCAGCTTCCTTCATCTCCTGCTTTATCCACAACTTCGGCTGTGCCACTGAATTTTCTGATGCTGCTCATAACATTTATAAAGACAATCACAGCTTGTCAAGACAATATTAATCCTGAGCAAACATTTCATTATAAAATGAAAATTGCATTTGTTTTTATTTTAATTCCAGTGGCTGGATAAAAACTGTTGGAATAATAAGGAAAAAATACCAGAAACAAAACAACCAAATGCTCTGAATAAATATTTTTCTAAAGAGCTGCCTGTCAAAATGAGGTGTGACTAATGTAGTCAGCATGTGCACTCCCAAACTCCCTGCAAAGAACTCCTCAAATCCATTTCCTACGTGGGTATGAGGCCCTGATTCATTACAAGTAATTTGCAGTTTCATTTTAGTCAGAAGTTTGTCATAATACCAGAAATTGAGCAGTGCCTGCCCAAGCAGAGGGTTTGTACAATCCTGCTTCTGTTCCTCTGAATGGAAGTGAATCATTCACAGAATTACTCCTGATGCAACTGCCTTAGGCTGCAAATGTGAGAGTGGCTGGAGGTGTGTATTCCATTGTTATCTTCTGTTAATGGGTCAGCCTTAAAACCAGGTGGGGCAGTTTTCTTTATCTCTTCCAGGACCCATCCTCCCTCCAGGAGGGAGGGGAGGGGAGGAATCTGCTGTCCATGGCCACTGAGTGTCCCTGCATGGCTGAGAAAATTCCAGCATCCCTGGGGAGATGCTCTGCCCAGGGGAGGAGCAAAGCATTCCTACCTGGATCCAATCTGACCTTGGGAACACCACAGCAGCCTTTTCCCCCTGCATTCCCAGAGGAGCAGCTTTCTTCTCCTCTGCATTCCCAGAGGGAGCCCAGGCCCATCTCCAGCAGCCCTGGAGCTCCAGAGGAAAACTNATATCCCTCTGATCAGCCCAGAAATCCTGATGGGAATCCCTCTGATCAGCCCAGAAATCCTGATGGAAATCTCTGATCAGCCCAGAAATCCTGATGGGAATCCCTCTGATCAGCCCAGAAATCCTGATGGAAATCCCTCTGATCAGCCCAGAAATCCTACATAAAATTTCTACATGGTTCAACATTAATGCTCCTTTTTTGATAAATTAATGAGCATAAAACTAAAATTATTTAAGCATGAATAGTGGGCTCAGACAAAAGCAAATCTACAGAACAGCTGACCCTTATTTTGATGTGAAAACAGGAATTGTCAAACACACTTTCACCCTTCCAAACATTCATTGCTTTTTCCCCAGCTCTCACAGAAAACAGCCCACAAAAGGTATTGAAGAGTCCCTAAACCTCAGAAATTATTGAGTTTTGTTAACTCCTTCCATTCTCTGTTTGCAGGGCCTGGCTGTACCTCACATTTTTGGTGCTGGATGAGTAATCACATGCAATTAAATTTATTTTATTTTTTAGATCAGCGCTCAAGGGATAAACCCCTGAACTATGGATTCTTTAATAGAAAGATGAATAAATTAAAGCTTCTCCCATGGCAATGACAAATATCTTTGGACAGCCTGTGGAAAACCTTGCAATATTCATGTTAAATTCTCTAGGGAAAGCCAAACCCTTCCAACCCCATTTTCTCCTTTATCACATTGAAGACCATCCCATTCATGAACTGTAATTTAATTTATTTCAGCTTTTTTTTCTATTTGTAGAGGTTTTATTTTCAGGATTAACAAGAATCCCCAACATTATCCGCGATGTTTGCAAAAGCACCCAAGTGTCTGACATTTGCTCAACATCCGCCCAGCTGTTGGTGCTCATCTGGCAAAAAGATTCATTGCAATGAAATAAAAGCAACAGAAGCAACTTGGATTAAGTGGAGTCCACCAGCTTCCACTCAGATCAGCCAGAAACCTCCAGAGAAGGAAAAATTGGGGTTATTTTCTAACCTTTAGCTTTGGCAGACGTTTAATGGTCTTCAGAGGCCTGAGCACGCGCAGGACTCGCAGGGACTTGATGGTGTTGATGTCCTTGCCTTTGGTTCCTCTGCAAGGGAGAGAAAGGCACAAGAACAACAGAGGGAATGGTTTGCTCCCCAGGCCACTCACTGGGATATTTGTGGGCATCCAGGGTGGCTTTGGTGGTGGAACTGGTTGGGTTTGGGGATGTTTTGACAGGTTTTGTGTCCATCCTCAGCAGGGCTGCAGGCAGGATGACCCAGCTTCACCTGGGATGTCTCCAGCAGCACAGAGGAGAAGGCTGGGGCAGGACAGGGTCCTGGCAGGGCTCAGCCACACGTGCTGGCCAGCCTTTGTCACCTCTCAGCCACTTACCAGGACGTGGGGCCCTTCCTGCCCTGACTCCACCAGGCAGCAGCACTGGGACAGGAGGCTCAGCTCCTCCATCCCATTCCCAGCAGGAGAAGGGACAAAGCCACAGAGGCTCTTCCCTCCCAGCTGGATGAGGCAGGGGCTGTTTCTGGATGAGGCAGGGGGTGTTTCTGGATGAGGCAGGGGGTGTTTCTCCGTGCATTTCTCTGGCAGGAACATTGTGCCAAGAGGCTTTGGGAGCCTTCCTGGTGAGGGACAGAGCTCTCCTGGGGGTCAGAGCCTGTTCCCTCATCCCTGAGTCTCCTGTGGAGGACATGCCACCAATCCCATGCAGGAACATGTAATATGGCAATATATTACATGCCTGGAACAGTGCTGGGGCAACTCCCCACTCAGGCATGCAGGTGCTGTCAGTCACATTTGGGGTTTAGGTTTTGTTAAAACCGAGTGCAAGGTCGAGAACATTCCTCTTGTTAACATCAAGAGGGGTTTTAGGGGAAGGATAAAGTTCCTTTCCTCGTGCACTTCCAAAATAAAGAAACACAAGAAGACAACAGGTACATCTTCTTCCAACCCCACGGCAAAACAACGACATTCCCTTCGTTCCATATGGAGTGGAAAATGGGATGGAAATCTGGAACAGAGTTTTATTCATGGCTGGAGATTTGGGTCTGGGACTGCACTGAGGGAGCACAGGTGGGAATGAAGAACATGTGGGACAGATGCTGACACACCTATTCTGTGCTCTCCAGGCTGCTGAACAGTCCTCTCCTCCAAGAGGGAAATAATGGAAGTGCGAGAGGCCCGAGAGACCCATGGAGGTTTGGGAAGGACTGCACAGCTTCCCCCACCCTGCCCTACATCCTGTGCTGAGGGAGGAGCACCAAGAGTGGAGGAAACCACCCAGTTTTGTGGCTGGCTGAGCCTGGAAAGGGTCTTTTTGGAAATCCATCCACTTCCAAAGGATGAAGAACTCACTCCTAACCCCGTAACGCTGGACCAGAACCTCCAGCCCAAACCCACGTTCTGCCTCAGCTCAGTCCCTCTGCCCCGTGACCAGGCATTGCAGTTGTCTGGAAATGCAGTAAGAGGGAGACACAGGAATTCTTGGAGGGCTGTGGGTTGTATCCCAGGGATGTATAACTTGAGGACAAATTTCCTTTCCACAAGATTTAGTAGAAGGGGAGGAGAGGGGGAACAGGAGGGACAGGTCCCTATCTTCTCCCTCTCTCATCCTTCAGGGCTGTTTTAGGGCCATTTTAATCCATCCCAGCTGGACCCTGATCATTTACATGGCTCTAAATCCAGGCACTCGATTTACTCCCAGAGCAGCAGGACCAATTTAAAGCCACAAAATAACTATTAAATATTTTAAAAAATAATATTTGATTCTCATTAGGGATCTTTGATCTGCTCTAGATGAAACAGGCACTGCCAGCAGAGTTTTTTCTGCCTTTCTTGTCAGGTTTTAGCAGAGCAGACCAGAGTCTGGCCTAGGCTTGGCTTTGCAGATTTGCTTTCAGCTCACTATCCCTGCCACAGTCACCTCGGTGTCACCAGAGCCAGCAGCTGACCTGCAGCTCCCTGGTGTGACTCCCAGCAGTGCCCTGGCTGCAGAACAGTTTGTTCAGCCTCTCCAGGAGGATGGGAATGGCAGCAGGGAAGCAAAAGGGGAAACGGGTCACGGGCAAGGAGATGCCACAGCAGATGCCACCTGTCCCCAGGGCTGGGGCCACCCCATGCCCATCCCCTGGGCTGCCCCCTCTGCTCCCTGCCCCTCTCCCCTCTGCCAGGCCAACAAATCCTGCACTGCTCCTGGGGAAAGCCAGGGAAGGTGGGAGCTGGGGAGGGCAGGGCTGAAGGAGGAGGGAAGGGGAGACCCTTTAGGGCCATGTGGCATCTGGGGCAGCAGGACAGGGCAGGGGTGGGACACAGGGACACCGAGCCCAGAGCTCTGCTCCACCCCCACCAGCCACGGCCACCATTCTGCTGTGCACATCAGCACCCCCAGCCCAGCAAAGCTCAGCTCTGCTCCCCTGGGCTCTCTCAGAACCCCAGAATATTCCCTCAGGCTGCTTTCTCCTGACTCCAGGAGACCTGAACTACCACGCTGCTCTTGTGCCAATTAACAACCGCACTAACGAGGCCTCGTGCGAACGGGAACAGAGACATTTCCCTGCTCTGCTCTCCCAGGGCAGGCTCCGTGCCTGAAGCAAGAGTTTCTGTGGATTTCATATTTCCAGGAAGGTTAAAGAGACGTGGGGCAGAGCAAATCCTGGCTCCTGCTTTTCCCTGGAATGGGAGAGGCGCGGATGAGCGAGCTCAGAGGTGGAGGGCAGACAGCTCCAGTCACACGGGATTCCTTCTGCCTCAGCAGAGGACACTAAGAAGGGCTGACTGATTCTTCTCCATTCAGGCACTTAAGCAAATAAAGAGCGTGAGCCAATTAAATCTTAATGGGATTATGCTCTGAGCCATATAGAGAATCCTGAGGGGAAAAAAAAATTCCCATTTCTTGTCACAGTAAGGTCCCTGCTATAGGAAAAGCTTTTCCTGGTGCTCTGACCCAGAGTGGTGCAAACTGCATTTTAATTAAAAGGATCCTCTGCAACTCTTCTGTCAAACAAAACCCTCAGGGTTGGGTTTGGGTGTTTTTTAAAACCCTCTCTGCCAATATTGGGTTTTTTTCCCTGCTTTCATACAAAGCCAGATGTCCCAGAAAATAAAAGGTCCAGATGGAGCTGGGAGTCAGTGAAAAGGTGTATCCAAGCACACATCTGACCTGAATATTCCTCACAACAAAAATAAATTGCCATGGAAGGACAAGGTTTTAATTGACTGCAGAATAACAACTGCAACATTCAGGAGAGCTGAATCTTGAATAAGAGCTAAAGAGGAGCATAGGATAAAGGCAGACAGCAAAAAAAA
>VXBC01001037.1:29154-59941 GCA_013399945.1 Ploceus nigricollis
AAAGAAGAAAAAAAAGAGAATACCACCAAAAAAAATTGCATTAGATCAATTTTGGGTGCATTAGGCCAGTGCTGTTTTGTTGTTGTTTTCTATGTCAGTTTGCTGCCTGTTTATTTAAAACATTAAGATTTTTTTTTTTCAGTTTTGCAAAGCCTTTTTTCCCTTTAATAAATAAAAGAGCCTTTAAAAATTTAGTGGTTCTTTCAAATGGAAGCTGCTTGTTCCTGTTGCTGCCAGCAGCTCTGATTTCAGGTGACATGGACCCCTCAGAGTCAGGGCATCAAAAATTCAGGGTGAGGTGGAGCCTCTGCCTTCTGTGACTGCCTGGAATCCTCCTGGCAGAGTGAATTCTTCCCTGGAAGAGTAAATGAGGTCACCCCACCCTGCCCACGCACAAAGCCACCCTCTTCCTGCCCTAAATCCTCTGCTTTCCTAGAGAGAAGAAGGAACCAAGTGCCAAATTTCCTGGACCCCATCAAAGGCTTTCCTTGGCATCCTTCTTTCTGTGGAGGATCCCCCTGGAGCTCCTGGAATGTGGGGACAGAGGACACAGCTCTGCACTGACAGCAAAACTGCCACTTGCACAGGGTTAAATACAATTTTTGGAACCTCCTTCCTCACAAATCACCCCTGCAAAAAGCTCCCTGAGCTCTGTTTTCATGGCAGAGACCTTCCCCAACATCAGAGCCTGGATCCCAGCTGGGTCACATTGCCCACAGTGCACTAAATTAGCCCTGGAACTTCCAGCTTGGCTGTTTGGAGGTGAAATCCTCTAGAAGAGACTCAAACTGCTTCTTTAAACCTGGTTATTAAGATTTTCATGAATTGCACCTCAGCCCTCAGTGCCCACTGAGTCAGCCCCTCAAATCTTTTTGGTACAAATATATCTCCATGTGGGTTTTTTTTGACTCTCTGGCTTGGATTTCTAGTCTGTTCCTATCTCTGCTGAAGGAAAATCAGGATGGATGAGGAAAAATAATACATTTCACTGGAAAATGAGCAGTAAAGGGACAGAGGGGTCAATGGGATGGGTGGAACATGGCTGGGTTGTCTCCACAGTGGCAAAGTGTGTGGACACAGGTTGGACAGGCAAAACAGAGCAGCAAGAGACAGGAAGAACATATTACCCCATGAAACTCCTAGAGAGAGATTCCAGCGAGGAGAAGACAAAGAAAGAGCAGAGTCAATGACAAACAGAAACATCAGAGAGATCCCCCAGCCCCTGGCCCACTCCCCCCAGCCCCACAGGATAAACCAGCGGGGAAGGGAGGGCTCTGCACAGAAATCCCACATTCCCTGCTGGACCAGCCCTTCCTCTGGGAAAAACACCTCCACATCTCTTCTCTCCCTCTTTGGGAGGGATAACCTTGACTGTTTGTTTTTTTCCAAGAGCATCTTGAAATTCTGGGCATCTCTGTTCCAAATTTTTCCAGGCCAAATCTTTGCTGCTCTCCCTCAGCTGTTCCTCAAGAACATTTTGCACCTGGGGCTGAGAGATTTTGGTGACAAGCTTCCATGGGTTTTTTGTTTGCTTCCATTTCCCTAAGGACTCAAACATGTCTGGGTGTTTGTGGCATGTTTATCTCCAGCAAAAGAAAGGGATTTCTCTTTGAAATGCTTTGCTAAATGGAAGACATTAGTTTATTATTATCAGCATCATATTATTGTTCCCAGCATCACTCCGGGCGTGTTGTTTGAAATTTATTTTTTATTTTTCTAACCACAGAGCTGCTTCTAAAGAGCTGCAGGCAGAAAGAAAACCCACAGCTGCTTTGAGAGCTTTGAGAGCTGGATTTTATCAGTCTTGTACCAGTGACTGATACCATCTCAAATGCTTAAATTAACACAGGCTGCTGCAATATTCCAGATGGGAGCGTTTCAGGGAGCTCTGTTATTCCCAGGTTTTTAGGGATGGGTTAATTCAGCAAGAAGTTGGTTCACATCACCTTCAGTGGATAGCCAGGAGGCCAAAAACATGAATTAAATCCCACCTTGCACGTGGCAGTTGTGGGTTCTTGCAAACAAAGTGGTGACAGCCACATTAAATCCCATTTCTAGTGACACTGAGGAGGGTGACAGGGCTGTAGGATTTGCTGGAAAAATCCAACTGATTGAACAACAAAGAGACTCCAGGAGCTCCTTTTTGGGATTACCAACATTCAGCTGGCTCTGTGTGTCCATCTGGTTTAACCAAACCAGGAGCTGGGCCTAAGTCAAGGCTCTCTTCCCTGTCAGGACTCAGAACTGGAACAGGGAAAAGTCATTTCCCAGGAATGACTGATTTTCCAGCTTTTGGGCTCCAGCAGGGAGGCTGCAGGCATTCCCTGGATTGGATGCTGCCTACTGGAATGGGGATGGGGAGCAGGGCTTAGAGAAAGCAGAAAAATCACAGAAGAAATTCAAATTTTCCTGAGTCTCACAAATAAGCTTGTCTGACTTTAATCTGGGAGACAGTAACTAGGCAGGGTTTATGCAGTCCCTGGCTGTAAAACCCTGCTCAAGACTCACTCACAGTGGAAAATAAGAGCAGCTTGGGGCACCTATTATAAAGCACAGGCAGGGGATGTAGAAGTAATTTATTTAGAGGCTGATGAGGTGCTGTTAGATATTCATGGCCCAACACGAGCAATGGAAGAAAACCTGAGCACAAAAAGCCTCGGAAAGATTAAAAATTATTCATTTTAATCCGTAACTAAGCAAGGAAAATCTCCCTCAAAAGAAAATGGTGTTCAAAGAGAAGATGTTCTGAAGGCAGAGCCTGAGGTTTGTTCTCACAGCACAGGGAGCTGCCCTGAAGGACTCCCAAAATGCCCCTTCTCCCACCCACCAGTCTTGGAAGTTTGAATTCCTGATGGAAAAGGGAAATTCTCATGGAACCCCAGACTCTGGGTTGTGTTGTTTTATGTGATTATTTTACTTCTCTACCTCTGTTCAATTCAGAGGAGCTTTGTTAAATTCTAATGCTGTTACATGGTTTTTTTAAGTTAAATTTTTATTAACTCAGTCTGGCTTAAGTCAATCTAATTCTGAAAGAAGTTCCACAGATATATTTCATGTGCAGCGAAATAAAACCCCACACATGTCTGGTCAAGCTTAAAAAGCAGCTTGGTTTTGGATATTAAATTTTAGGTGAGCAGGACATTCACCAAGACAATTTTGCTTAGGACAGAGCAGTCAGCCCCTCCAAAAATCTGATTTTTAATGAGGGACAAAATGGTTAAAGAGAGGAGAGCAGCACCCCTTTGAAAACATTACCTTGGATATTATTTTCTCCAAGACCTGACTAATTTGTTGAAGGATCAGGCACAGCCCAGCTTTCAATATCCCCAAAAATCACACCTAAAATATCAATCCTGTCCATCCACTTTTTGGTCAATTTAACTTAGAGGGTTTATTTGCATTTATCTGTATTTATTTGTATTTTTATTTGTATTTATTTGTATTTGCACTGAAGAAAAGCAGATCTAAACCACAAATCTCACAGCCTCGATGCAACAGGAATTTTGACAGCTCAGAAAACGAAAAATTGCTGAGGAATATTTTACCAGAAAGGCAACATTTTGTGCATTTTTTTTTTTTTTTGTGCGGAGCTGAGGGAGGAGCAGGGATTTGGCTCTGCTTAAAAAATTCCTGCCAATCTAAAGCAGCCCAGCCACGCTCCGAGGCTCCCTGACAAAGGTGGATGCTTTTCTCATTAGCTGCTAATTCTCTTTAGCAAGTGAAACAATTTCCTCTCCTCTAATCGTCGTGTCGCAAACTGGGGAGTTCGGGGCTGCTGAACATCCCCCTAATTGCTCGGGGCTAATTTAGCAGAAGATTAAACTGGTCGAGTCCCGCTGCCTGTTTCCAGGTCTCTCCCATTGTTCCTCACGAAAGGATTTGCAAACAACAATCCGAGTGGAAAATTTCCTCCCATTCTCCAGCTCGGCTCCTGAAGGTTGGAAGGACCTGCATTGCTCTTCCTCTGGTTGTTTCCAAGGAAAAAGGCTCGGATGAATAGCTAATCTTAATTTTTAAAGTGTTCGTTGCTCAAAATCCTCCATGACATGAAAGAAGAACGTGGGGTATTATTTAAAGACATAAATACAGAGCTGGGTTTGGGGGAGGGAGCACAAAGAGTGAAACTCAGTGGAAGCATCGAGAGAGGAGAGAAAAGGAGAGAAATAGCAAAGGTCTGTGAACCAGAATAAATATCCACAACTCTGGAAATAAGGGTTTGCCAAGAGTTCAGGGAGTTATCTGCTGATTTCTTGAACTGTTTTCTCAAAATGAGAGCGATTCTCACAGTCACTGACTGGAGACACAGACTGCCAGGAAGTGTTACAGTGAGTTCCTGAAAAGAGTTGGCCAAAGAGTCACAAAAATCTTGGCTTCGTGTTTGAATGAGCAGTGAATGGACTCAGCCTAAAGCTGGGAAGATTTCACGAGATTCCACGACACAAATTTAATTGGGTTTATTCCTTTCCTCCCATCCCCTGCCCGCTAGCTAGGAGAGGGAAAAGGGCAGGAACTGAACATTTCACTGAGAAATGGAGCCACAAACATCACACAGCCACTGCCCCTGTGCCAGCCCCTGCCCCCTCTGTCACTAATTCCCTGGGATTTGGGAGGAGGAGGAGGAGGAAAATGAACTTACGAGAAGGCAAAAGCCACCAAGGCCCCACTGACCACAATGAAGTCCAGGATGTTCCACAGGTCACGGAAGTAGGAGCCAGGGTGGAGCAGCAGCCCCAAATCAATCATCTGCAGAGAAAACCCAGAAAAGGAAGAGTTTTAATAAAACATGGCCCAAATCCACCCTGCCAAGGGGCAGGAGAAGGTTCTGGATCAAAGCACCCTTCACAAATTGCTGAGACACTCGGCCAAGCTGCTCCTCTCTAACAGGCAGGAAAACTCTCCCAAAAATGAAGCTCAAATCAACAAACCACAACCAAAAGCTGTAGAAATGAGAGCTCTCACTGCTCCCTAGGATTTTTTCCACACACATGCATTAATCCTGGTTTTATTCTGCATCTCTTTTGTATCTTGCTCTGACAGGAAAACCCAACTCCTGCCTTACCCCAACACTGAATCCTGATTTTATGGAATTGTGCTCTCTGGGAAGTTACTGCCCACAGTCCTGGCAAAACCTGTCACCCTACTGAGTAAAAGATAAATTCTCAGCTTTTTGAAACATGACAAACCAAGAATCAATCCTGCTCAGCACCAACGGAAAAGGGAAGAATCAGGAGTGTCTCAGCAAGGTCTCTCAGCTCCTGTTTCTTCCCAGATCTTATCCTCTTACACAGCCACAGCTCCTAAAGATATCCTGATTTTCCTCCATAAAATATGAGATTGAAGCCAGGAGAGCTGCTGAATCTGATTGTCAGAGCTGTTCCCAACTTCAAGCTCTCCATCCTCCCCACCTCTGTCCTGCTCCAGCTTCTCACAAGTAAATCTGAAGGAGGAGGTGAATCTTCATGCTTGGAAAAGTTCTTACCTTGATCACCATCTCAAAGGTGAAGACTCCTGTAAATATATAATCCAGGTATTTCAGAGCCTAAGTGGGAAGGGGAAATGTGTGTTAGGGAAGGCCACACACTGAAATAACCTGCACATGAGCAAGGAGTAAAATACCTTATCCATCAATGGTCTGTCTGCTGGGATGGACAAAAATCATCTGGTGGGAGGGTTTCAGGTGATTTAGGCACAAACCTGAATTATCTGATTTAAAGCAGCATTTTCCCAGTCCTTGCCACAGTGCACCCAAGGCTGGCTCCAGTGCACCTGCATTTCTGGCAGGTTTGCCAAGGCAAAAAGGGGCATTTAAAAATGAAATGTTTGAACATCCTTTCCTAAGGACGTTCGAGATCCTCAGGATCCAGCCTTTCCCACTGTGGAATGGGGTGCCAGCTTTGCAGCTCCTCCACCATCAGCCACACAACCTCTGATTTCCAAGCTCTCAAGCTCAGATGTGGTTGAAGCAGCAGAAGGGGACAGGAATTTGAGCATTTTGACAGTGAAACAAAGATAACTGGAGTGTGTTCTCAAAGGCAGCTCTAATTGCGCAGCGCCAGCACCGTGCGTTATCCTGCCGGGATGGGAACGGCCGCGCCGTGAGCTGGGAGGAGAAAAACACCTGAATTCTGGGAATTCTGGGTGGCACTCACGTCGTTCCTGGGAGACTCAGCTTGGACAGGGTCCTCTGCAGCCAGGGCGATGCTGCTGAGGGCGATGACGATCAGGATCACCATCTCGAAGTAGCGCAGGTTGACGATGTAGTGGAACAGGCGCCGGATCCTGCAGGGACAGGAGCACAGGAGGGGTCACGGGGCTGGCAGGGGGGGGACAGCTGGCACAAACCCAGCAAAGCAGCACCTCTGGGATCCCTGATGTAATAACGGGGAGGAAATTAAAACACAGGCTTGAAATTGCAGTTTGCAGCAGATCTGTGGTGAGAGTTAAATAAGGGAGTTCAGCATCTTTGCACTGATCTCTACTCCCCCTGCAAAGCAACAACATCCATTCATCTCTTTACCTCTTTATCTATTTATCTCCCTATCTATTTATTTCTCTATCTATTTATTTCTCTATCTATTTATCTCTCTACCCATCTGTCAAAAGAGCACTGGGAGCTTTCAAGCATCCACGCTCAATTCTACAAATTATGTTTATGGCACTCCCCCGTCCTTCTCCCTCTGAACTGCCAGGGTAACGCCCTGTGAGCTCAAAACAAGGCTTGAAATCCTTTTAGTGTCAATAATCCCTTTAAATGTTGAGACTCTCAGCTGAATCTGCCTTTGTGGCTCTGAGTGTTCCTCCCACCAATCTCTCTCTGCCTGCACTTTACTCCAACTCACACTTTACAGCAAAAACACTTTACAGGAATAGATTTGATTACTTCCACCTAATCTTTTTATTCACAAATTGTGTCCGAGGAAAATGGTAAATGCTCCCATTTCTAAGCAATCTAAAACTCTTCACAAATTGCAGCTAATAATTCCTTCTGACCACAGTTCCCAAATCCTTAATTGCACACAGAGCTCTGCATTTGCACCATATTTGTCAGCTGAATAAAGGACTTAGCCCGAGAATCAAATTATAGATTTAACTTGCCAACAACTTTGTTATCTGAGAATGTATTTCAGCTCCTCTATCCCATTTTCTCTAAGCAAATATCTGAACAGTTGGAATTAAAGTCTATTTTTCACATCTACTTACATACTCCTTTTCTTTGGCTTGCTAATGGATTCAGAGTGGAAAAGAGTTACAAATACCAGGGAAGCAAATGACAGAAAATAACCTGGAGAAAAGTGCTTTTGTGGACCCCTGAACTGTGGTTTTCAATCTGCCGGGAGAAGATGATCATCTCCATGCCCTGAGAAGCCACAGAAGTGAAAGGCAACATTTCCAATAACATTTGTGGCCACAGTTCCTGCATCAAACTCAATTCATCAAAGCAATAACAAGCCCCTATTTTTAGCCCCTCATCATTCATAACCAGCAGTGAGATGTGGGAGCATTTGTGAACCGCCAGTGGGGCTTGAGAAATCACTTCACAGCCCTGTGTGCTCTAAGAGCCTGGTGGCACTTGGGGAAAAAAGGAATTTATTTCTGCTTCCCTGAACTGTTTTCCCCTCTGGCAGCACCCGGGTCATGGATCCCCAGCAGGGCTTGGAAGGGAGATGGCAGCACTGGAGTGGGGAAAAGCTTCTGACCCCAGAAAGGGCTCTCAGCTCAGTTCCCAGCAGCCAGAACACCTGGGGGGATGCAGCTGGCTCTGCACCTTGCCCAGAGGAGGACAAACAAGCTGCTGACATTCCTGCAGTTTGGGCTTTGTCTTGTTATTTCCCCTTGGCTTGCTTGTAACTCATTTTTTCTGCCAGTGAACTTGGTTTTTCCAATGGTCCCTCAGCACAGCTTTTTTTTCTGGGGGGAAGTGAAAGCTGGAGGAAGCTGAAACAACAAAGCAACTGAAAGAACCCCCAGATCCTGGACTCTGAGGCTCAGAAGGTCCTAACTGGGATGAGGGGAGAGAAAAGCAGCCATAGGAAACAAGGAAATTTTGCTGCTTCTCTGCCTGCCCAGCCCAGCCCTCAGCTCAGAGCCCTGGGCTCAGCACCTCTCACTCCCCACCCAGCACTGCTGCCTTGGCTGATCTTTCCCAGCTCGTTTTTGGTGGTCACTTCACAGCAAAACCACCAAACATTAGGGAAATATCGTTTCCTTGTCCATCCAGACAGAGGCCAAACTCCATAATCCTAATTTGGCTTCCCAGGTCATGGTGCCAAGGCTGCCAGAGCTCCAGGAGCCTTTGGACAATCTGGGATGCACAGGATGGGATTGTTGGGGTGTCTGTGCAGGGCCAGGAGCCAGATCAATGATCCTGGTGGGACCCTCCCAGCTCAGTCAGGAGATTCTGGGATTCTGGGATATGCTCAGCCTGCCCAGGGTCCAGGGGTACCACAGGGGCTTTTTGGATGTCAAATCTGAGAACTCAGAGCCTGTTTTGTTCCAGGGCTGCACAGGATGTCACAGCCCCCAGCAGCAGGAGGAGAACTCATCCTTCTCTTAAATCCAGCTGCCAAAGAAGGGCCTGAGCTCCCCTTTGGTACCTGGGCAGAGAGAAATTCCAAGAAATACAAGTTTACCTGAGCCAGAGAGAAACCTCTGCTCCGAGGGGATCTCCAGGAGTTCCAAACACCCTCCCTTAAAGTGCTCAAACTGACTCACAGCCCTTCATGCCACAATAACTCCAACCCCTCTCCCTGCTGGTCGTGCAGCCCTGCAGAGGAACAGATTCAGAATTCCCAGGCTTTGAGTCCAAAGCTCCTCAGGAGGCAGTGCTGCCTGAAGGGGAAGAAATGCCCCAATCCCAGCAGATCCCACTCCCAGCCTTGGCAAATAAAAAATATCCAGGTTTTCCCAGAAGTTCAAAGTTTGCAGTGATGCAAAGCCACTTTATGGAAAGAACAGGAATTCCAGCTGAGGAACCTGCAGGAATTTGTTGGTATCCAAATAGTCCTCAACTTGTTATTCCTGATAAAACCTTTTCCCAACAGTACCTGTGCTCCCACTTTTTGGGATCTAAATCAGTCTGCCCAAAGCATTTTCTTTTCCCTGTCCTGATAATTTATCCCCCCTAGGAAACAGATCAACAGCATCTGGCCCACAGAAATAAGCTTTTATTTCATGTCCCAATGTGTTTTCAGAGATGAAAACCCCACTCATGTTATTGCTTTGAAGCAGCTGGAACCCAGAGCTGGTGTTACAGGGACTTACGGATTTGTGGGGCTCAGGATGAACATGGAGCTGTAAGGCAGGATTGGTTTAGGCCCATTTTTTGTCAAGTCATCGACGTCTTTCTTCTCCTCTGTTTTGCTCTCAAACTCCACGTTGTTCACTGGAAATGGGAATTCAGGGAGAACACAAAGGAGAGGGTTAAAAATGGATCCTCAGCCTTCCTCTGCCTGGAGCAGCTGGAAATGGAAAGAGTGCAGCTGGGAGAGCAAACAGCCTCGGGAAGTGCTGATTAAATGGGATGAACAAGCACTGGGTCCTTATCACTCTCTGCCCCTCCACTGCTGCTGAGCCATGGAGCAGGAACAGCCAGGAAATGAAACCATGAGCTGATTTATCCCAGAGCTGCCAAACTGGGGCTGGAAAACCCATCCCAAAGAGCAGAAATTCTCAGGGAGAGAGATCAGCTCGGGATCCTTGAAAGAAAATCAAAAGGAAGTCTGAGCAGCCTCGTAATTCAGTGTTTTCTGCTGTGGAGCAGGAGCACAACTGGCTTTGGAACACATAAAAGAGCAGATTCATGGATGAGGTTTAATTATCTGGGGACTGAGACTGCTGAACTTCCCAGAAATAGGAAAAGAGACGTGGAAAGGACTTCTTGGACCCCCCAGAGCTGTGCCTGCATCGTGCACCTCGGTTTGGTCAGAGTTCCCCCTGTGCAAAGGTGAGCAGCTCCATCCTGCAGCAGGTTTTGGGATCTCCTTCTCTGAGATTGCTCCCAGCCTCCCTCCCAAAGGTTGGAAATTCTCCAGTTCTCATCCTGACTTCACTTGCAGGAGGTTTATGGGGTAATTTACTGAAGATAACTTCCCATCTATGAGCTGGGTAACATTTTATGCTGCAAATTCTCTTCTTAGACAAATATAAAGGCTCTTCCATTAATTCCCAGGACCTAAAGTCCAACAATCCCACCCTTTGGAATGCATTCAGTTCAGGGCTGTTATTACTTTTTATTTTATTTTGCAAGAAAATTACATTTCTTTGTGTTTGAGTGACATGTTCAATAAACTCCTTATTGGATCTCCAGTCAGATCCAGAGGAAATGGCCAAAAAAGGGAGAGGCTGATAAATTGTGATTGACAGGAACTCAGCATTGCAATATAGGAAAATTATCATTGAAGAGGGGAAAAAATGAGAAAGAAGAAGGAAAAATAATAAAAAAAATTAAAGATAAATCTTGTGGCTGACAACAGGGTGAAAAAGCACAGAGACCCTGCCAGATCTTGGCTGTGCCTCTTGGAAAGCAGAGTCCTGACAGCCAAAAGTTTAATGTGGACCTCTTGGATTTCCCAGTGGGATTCTCCTGAGCTCTCCAGAATTCTCCAGGCTGTTCCCACCCTGCCAGGGTTCAGCACCAAGGTGGTGGGAACAGGCTGGTGGTGGCTGGGCACAAGGATCTTGGGACCATCTGTAAATCTGTGCTGATAGACCCAAGGCAGAGAGCTCTGGAGAAGGACAGGGAGGGTGGATCTGCTCCAAGTGTGATGCAGGGGATTGTAAAAAGCTCTGGAGTGTCACAGGATCCCCAGGCAGCAGGGTCACACATGGATGTTGCTCTCCCTGCTCCTTCACCTCTCCCTTACACGAAGGCTGTGGCCTGGGTGAGCCATCTGCAGGGAATCTCAGGTGTTCTCCAGAGCCACCAGGCAGCCAGGAACCCTTGCTGAGTTCCTGCACTCTGTGTGGCAATTACAGATCCTCCACCACCAAGCTCCCTGGCTGCCTCTCTGGAGGATGGCAGCGCCCAGGAGAGCCCCCTCACTCCTTGGAAATTTGGATTTCCTGGTAATTCCACAGCAGGAAAAGCAGGGGACAAAGGCACTCACTTGGAATGACAGTGGTTTCCCCTGGAGGGGCAGTGATGGTGACAGGGATGTTCACAGTGGTGGTTTTGTCCAGGGGGGGCTGAATCATCCTGGTCACGTTCTTCTGGTTGTCGGCATCCTCCGGCTGCTCAGGCACCTTCTGCAGGTAAGTGCTGGGCAGGGTGTGCACAGGGACACTCCCAGGGCCACTGCCACTGCCACTGGCCTCCAGCTCACACTGGTTCTCCCTAGGAAAAAGCAGGATTTGTTCAACGTGGCCTGGGAAAGGTTCAGAGAACACATCCCTGATGCTGCACCTCGTGCTGGGCTTGTTTCCTCCATGGAAATCCTTTGCAGGACAACCTCTGACAGCAAAATTTGGAATATTTTTCTCTGAGACCTCCCAAGCCAAACCCCAGTCCCAGCAATTAGGAGGGGACTGTGGCACTGGACATCCCTGGGGTCACTTTAATGATGCTCCCAAGCCAGGACCATGAGCCACTCCCCAGAGCAGCTGCTGGATGCATCCTGACACACTTCTCCCTAACGCTCTCCCCAGGCCTTATTTAAACGTGCTGATTCTCTTTTCCAGGTTTTGGAAAGGTTTGGGACGGTTTTAGAACCGTTCTGGAATATGGCAATCAGCAGCTAAATGGCTCCTGCTCTGCTCTGCAGCAGCAGCAGCTCAGCATGCTCCAGTGAGGAGGAAAGGGAGCCCATGCACATGAGCACGCTGAACAGCAGGCAGAGTGTTTGGAAATTCAGCTGAAAGGAAGATAATTTAGACAGGAAAATTATTATCTCAGTGCCACTCACGGCTCTCCACGGTGACATGAACTCTATTCTAAAGAATCCCAGTGCAATTTCTTTTCCATCAGACTAATAAAGCTGAAAAGGCAATCTATCCTTCTTTATTAACTACTCCAAATGCTTCACCAGGGCTGCTTTTCTCACTTGACTTACATAAGAATTAAAGCAAATGGGGGCCATCGTTGCTCTTAATGGAAGAGGCCGTGTGCTGGAACAACTGGTGGTGCAGCTGAAGGCTCCCCATTAAAAATGAAAATCAAAGGGCTGTAAGCAAGGCTGGCTGAAATTTAAATAGAGGTCCCTCAGGAGCTTCCTTCAGAAGCTGGGAAATTCTCTGGTCCACTTGGTGTCCTAGAGGGTCTGTTAGTGTTCACAGCAAGGATATTTCCTGTTTTAAACCTGATCTGGTTTATGAACCAAAATTGTCTTTGGGAGCCTCTGTCGCTGCTGATTGAGGCAAGCCAGAACTGCAGGCTGTGGTGGGAGCTGGCGTGGGGACAGGGACGGCAGGGAGTGCCACGGGCAGGGCGATAAGGGATTTTCTGGAACACATCTGGGGCTTTGTGACCCCTGAACCGACCCGGGCGGGGTCTGGCAGCACTCACTCACTTGGGCTGGTGATTCCGGTGCTCCTTCTCGCCAGCCTCCCCCTCCTTCTCCCCGCTGTCCTTCTCCACGGACTCGTAGGTGGACAGCGCCCTGCTCCTGAGCCGGTGCCGCCGGTGGGGCTCCTCTCCGTTCTCGCCCTTGGCGCCGGGCTCTCCATCCCTGTTCCCGGAGCGGGACCCTCCGCGGTGCCGGGAGCGCCGCTCGCCGCGGCCGCCGTTGCCGGCGCCGTTGCCGTCCCTGCCCGGCCGGTCGGACGAGTGCCGGTGGCTGCGGTGCCTGCGGTGCTCCTTCTCGGCCCCTTCGTCCACCGAGCCCCGCCGGTGGTGCCTCTTCCCCCCTTCCTGCCCCCTGTTTCGGTCGCTTTTCCCTTCCTTGCTGCCGCCTTCCACCTCCTTGCTGCGGCTCCGGTGCTGCCGGTGCCGCTCCTCCTTGTTGCCAGCCCCGGCTTCGCCGCTCTCGTCCTTGGTCACGTCTCCCTTCTCCTGCTCCGCCAGCTTCTCCTTCTCCCGATGCCGGTGGTGCTTCCGTGGCGCTTCTGCCCCATCCGTGGAGGTGGGTTTGGGGTGCTCCACCACCTCCTGGACATCCACGGGGCTCAGCTTGCTGATGTTGTTCCTGCCTTCCCCCCGGGGCTCCACGACCAGCGGCCGGTCCAGGTGTGTTTTCATGTCGGGCCGGATGTGCAGGGTGGTGGCGTACCGGACCCGCTCCTCGGGGTCCAGCTCGTTGTACAGGGCCTCGCAGCTGGCTCGGAAGTTGTGCATCCGGATCTGGCTCGTCCTCTGCTCCCAAACCGACTTGGATTTGGAGGAATTCTGCTGCTTGCTAAGGGCGGGAGAAATGTGACAAGTCAGCATCCGACTTCGCGCCAATTCCCTACATGCCAACCAAAAAAAGAAAAGAGGGAATTTTCAGCTGAGGTGGGGACTCAGAGGGTCGAACCAAAGGAGTGACAGGGATGGAGAGAGAACATAAGCAGGGAAAGCCAGCAGCATCATCCGTGTTAGTTTGCCCACACACTATGAGATCAGCCCTCTGGAAAGGAGTTATTCTGCATTTCGGAAATGTGGAAGCCTCGGGGATAGTCTGAAGGATTAAAACGTCAGCACACAAAAACCACACACCCGAGCCAGAGCTTTGCAACAGCCCACAAAGCTTCCCAAAATTAGCAGCACTTTTCTCCCCACCTGGAAATATCTGGATGAGGAAATTAGCGGTGAGCAAGAGAAGTTAGATCAGCAGGAGGAGCAGGGAAAATGAAACCTGTCCCTGGGGATCCGAGCCTGCCACCAGCCCCTTCCCCTTCCAGCCAGCCCCAGGGGTTGTTTTCCAGATGTGCTGCCCTGCTGGCTCATGGAACAGGTCTAAAACTGCTCTAAATCCACAGCATCCTTCCAGGTGAGCATGGATACATCACTGGAGAATGGGAAAGTACAAGTAGGAAAGGAAAACTGTCCTGCGCACCAGAAAAGAGCCCAGAGAGTGGGAGAGTCACACACAGATCAATAAAAGAACCTGAGCTGGAAGGGACCCCAAGGATCACCCAGCCCAGCCCCTGGCCCTGCCCAGACCCCCCAACAACCCCACCCTGGGCATCCCTGGCAGCGCTGTCCAAAGGCTCCTGGAGCTCTGGCAGCCTCGGGGCCGTGCCCATTCCCTGGGGAGCCTGGGCAGTGCCAGCACCCTCTGGGGGAAGAACCTTTCCCTGATCTCCAGCCTGAGCTGCCCTGGCCCAGCCCCAGCCCTTCCCTGGCTCCTGTCCCTGTCCCAGAGCAGAGGTGGGAGCTGCCCCTCGGGAGGAGCTGCAGCCCCCGGGGAGCTCTGCCCTCAGTCTGCTCCAGCTGAACCATCCCAGAGCCCTCAGTCCCTCCTTGTGTGGCCCCCTCCAACCCTTCACCAGCTCAGTATCCCAAGATGAAGATGAGATGGGAACACCTGGAGACCCCTGCTCATCTCTGCCACCTCTTGTGACCCCTCCTCTGGCATGGCCTGAACGCTTTGATTTTTCAGCACAGCATTTGGGTTCTCACCACCACATTCAAAGTGACCACAAACCCAACCAGGCTTTGAAGGTTGTGAAGAGACAACTTTTTCTTCTTCTCCTAAAAACCTCAAGCCAAACTCTGCTTTTCACTGCCTGCCAAGGCAAGTTCTGGATTTAACCTCGTGGAGGCTCAGCACCTATTTTTCCTTAATGAAACTTTTTCTAGCAAAACCTGGAAAGGCATTTTCCTCCTCTCAGCCTGCTCTGACATCTCCATTCCCCACACCTCAGCCTGAGCTGTGCAGCTGGAGAGAGCAGAGCCCACATGGGAGGCAAACACAACTTCCTTATGCATTGTCTGGGCTCCCTGGCAGTGGAAAAAAGCAGCTTTTGCGTGTTCTGGTGCTGGTTGGGACTGTCTGGTTCTGTCACCGTGCACAGACCCCAGGGAGGTGACATCCAGCCACGCTCATGTGGCACAGTGGGAGCTGTCACAAGGGTTTTGTGTCGCTGGGCTTTGCTGGGGAATTGCTTCTTTACTGAGGTTGCTGCTGCCTGGTGCTGCTGAAGAGGAAAAAATTCACTAAAAGCCCTCATGAGAGCACCCAGGCAGATGTGAAGAAACCTCATTTAGTCCCAAAATCAGAGCTGATCACCAAAATTAAATATCTACACCCTGTTGCCAAGTTCTGGACTCATTTTCCAGCAGCTGAGTCCTCCATTTGCACCATGGCAGGAGAACAAGTGATAAAAATCACAGTTCTAAATGTAAATAATACCAGGAGGTCCTGGAGACATGGCTTAGAGCCCTGCTCACCCCAAATCCCACATTCAAGGGAGGACGAGCTCCTCCTGAGGCAGAGCCCCCTCCAAGCTGGCACAAGGATGCACAGCCCCATCACAGCGGGCACTCTCTGCTTTCTTTAGTTCCAAATAATGAAAAATTAAAATATTCTCACTCATCAGCAGCTTTCCTTGGTTTGAGAAGGAATGAGGAAGGTGCAGAGCCTCTGACTGTCCAAGGATTTCCCCTGAGGAGCCACAGGAAAGCTCTGCACAGCTCTCACAGGCAGCAGGGGTGGAGCTGCCTGGCATGGGCATCCCGGGGTGTCCTGCACATCCTCTGGGAGGGGTGGCTGCCTTGCTCTGCCACACTCCAGGTTTTAGCTCTGCTAAACCCAACTGGGCTACAAATCTCTTCAAAGCCAGGCTCAGGGAAAGCTCAAAGATTTTCTGTGCCTGGCTGAGCTCCCTGAATGCTGCCACAAACACCTCTGTTCTTAGGGAATAGAGGCTCTTCCACAGTGAACATCCAGGGGTGGGGATGGCCTCTGTCCTGTGCTTTGGGCAGCACTGAGCTGATAATCAGCCTTAATGATTAATTAGAAAAGTGTCTTTGTGCTGAAACTTCCAGTTTACATAAAACCCAGGAGCAGAGGGAGGAGCACAACCACTCCCTGCTCCCTCCTGTGCCCCATTGCCACGGGACAGGAACCAGCAGGGCTGGGACACGAAGCCTCAGTGTCCCTGCAGTGACTGCCAAAGCAAAGCACTGAGAGAATCATCAGGGAGCTCCCATGGACACAGCCTGGGCTCCTTCCTGTGCTGAGCCCAGCCCAGCTGTTGGAAATGGAAGGAAATGCAAAATGTGGCTGGGGGTGTGTATTCTGTTCTGTCTGTCAGAGCTGGGGCAGTTNTATCTTTGCCTGAGAGCCCCTTGATTTCAAAATCATCATAATTCAGACAGAGGTGGTTTATATTTTCCATTTCAAGAGAGGCTCCTGCCTTCCTTAGCAGATATCTGTCTTTTCAAACCCAGACACCAGCCAAGAAGGAAAGAAAATCCCCTCAATCAGGCTGGATGTGGGGAGGAGGAGGGTTGGGATTCAGGGCTGATCCTCAGCCCAGCTCTGACATGAGCTGTGCCACTGCAGGAGGGGTTTTGCACTTGTGTTTCAGTTCCACCAAGAACATAAATCAGCTTCTAAATGATCTCTGAGCTGTTCCCACTGCCCATCACTCAGGGCTAAGTGAGAGGTGCTGCCAGGGAACTGCACCCCTGAGAACCTGCAGGAACCAGGCAGTGCACACACCAACCCAGCTCTGATCCCTGGGTAAAACAGGCACTGACATTCCGAGCTGGAATTTCCCAGCACCTGGAAATGAGCTCCATCCTTAACGCTGACACCAGTCACGGAGGCGAGTGCCAAAAACTGCAGCACAAAGCCACCCGCTGGCTCTGGGCACCAACAGCTCCAGAGCAGGAGCTGCAGAGGCAATGCCTGCACAGCCATTCCTCTTTCCACAGGGAAAACACTCCAAAATTTTTTTTTAAATGGCAAATCAGGATATTTATGAAGTGTGGTAAAAACCCAATGAGGGAAACACAGTGCCGTGAGCTCAACTCCATCTCCAGAGCAGTGAGGAGCATCCCAAATCCCATCATCCCATCATCCCAAATCCCATCATCCCAAATCCCATCATCCCAAAAACACCACTCAGGAGCCACAGCCAGGTCACAGGGGCTGCTGTGGGAATGGGGGCAAAGCACCTGAGCACACGGGCCCCGTGGGGAGAGCGCTGGGAATTGCAGAGCCAGAGCAGCAGCAGGAAGTGGCAGCTGCTTGTCCAGCTGGATTTATCCAGCCCTGGCTCTCTCTGAGTCCCCACAGCCACTGAGCTCGGGATTTGTGGCAGCTCCTCCTCTCCTGGTGCTCTCTGGGCACAGGGACAGCCTGGGAGCTGATTTATGGCACCCCTTAAAGCAAAGCAGGGCTTCAGCCCAGCTGCCTGCCCGCGAGGAGATGCAGCAACAGGAGGGGTTTAGAGGAGATGGAAAAACATCAGCAGGGCAAAAAGGAATTCCTCTGTTTCCCCCCTCATTTGGGGCAGTGAATTCTGCACAAATAGGGGCAGGCACAGCCCAGCTACAGCACGAGCAGGGCAGGACTTGTCTAAACTGATCAAAAGGAGGATTTGTGAGAACAAATATTTACTTCACAAAAAAAAAATCCACAAAAAACCATAAAATTCCACAAAAAACCATAAAGCCAGCTGCGTATCTGGACCCTGCTCACTGCTGGCTGCTTAAAACACTCCTGAAGCCATTAAGGAAATTGCCCTGTAAATGACTCCTGACTTGCCAACATCCTGCAAACACTGCTGGTAATTCACTGCTTTACTGCCCATCCCTATTTTCAGGAATATTTGCAACTCTTTGAAGGCTCTGCTCCATCCCAGATCCTCCAGGCTGGAAATGTTGTAGATACCACTGCTGGTACCAGCTCCACTGGTTTTCCTTGGGTTAAGACACCAACAAACAATTCCTGCCTGTGGCTGGAAAGAAAACCCTGCAATTCCCAGAGAATCAAATAAAATTCATATTAATGAATCAATGACTAATATTGGTATAAATAAAAACTGCAAGCACTGTGTGGTTTGTTCAAGAAAGGGAAGTGTATTTTTAGTCAGATTCTAATCTTAGGGTGCTCCTTAATGATTCAAGATTTTGTTCCCATAACCTTTGAAATCACTGCTGCACTTAATGGGAATTCTTAAAATTTTGTTGCCTTAAATAATGAATGAAAGCAGCCTATGGAAAGATAATAATTCAGTGTTAAAAATAACCACACGTTACACACTGGCTGTGAAATTCTGTTTCAGATAAAAGGGAATTTGTTGTTAAAATGCAACAAAACCTTTCTACTCAAATCCTATTTTCCGTTCATGAACTCAGGGCTCATAAACTCCACATTTCCATTTTCCACTTGGAAAACACGATGGGATATTTCACTTTGGGGTTGGTGTGCACAAAGCCCAATGTTTTCTCTCTCTGGAGGTTTTTGGGGAAATGCCCCTTAATACTCACAGAGAAAAAAAAGCACATTCAGCTCATCCATCTCTGCACCTTTCTGCCTGACAAAACTCCCTGCAGCCAGGAAACACATTGGAAGAAATGATCCAAAAAATGACCAAATCTAATTTATTCCCCTAATTTTCACTGTCCCAACCCCGTGAGCCATCAGACCTGGGCACAGACAGGTCACACCTACTTTGGGCAGTCACAAAAGCTCAGCCTTGGTCACAGCAGTTAAATTCCAGGGTCTCTATTCTGGTGGGGAGTTAACAACAAACCCCAGTGAAAAATGCCTCAAAATGTGGCCAAATCCTCCTCCCAAAAGGATTTAGTACCTGCACTTTGATTTCATCCTTTTATAAAAGGCAACTCTGCCCCTGGAAATTTGGAAAAGGGGACAAAATCTGTATTTTTTTTAAAGGCTAGTTGGGGAAACATTGACTGGGAGCAGTTTGGGGTAAGTTCTGCTGGGGGAAATTGGAATTTTGGGTTGAAGGCAGCTCCCAGCACCTCCCTTTCTCCATTCTGGCCCCTCTGTCAGGGTGAGAGGCACCCAAAGTGCAGCTGAGCCCTCTCTCCACCTTCCTGCCTCTCAAAACTCCCTGCAGCCAGGAAATACATTGGAAGAAATGATCCAAAAGATGACTAAATCTAATTTATTCCCCTAATTTTCCCCCTGAGCCATCAGACCTGGGCACAGACAGGTCACACCTACTCTGGGCAGTCACAACAGCTCAGTCCTGATCACAGAAGTTAAACTCACATAAAGCATCAACATCTTTTAAATCCCAACTTGTCCAAGATCCACCAGTGCACAAGGAGCCCCCAAACAGCCAGGGAAGTATCAGGGAGGAAAAGCTGCTGGAAAAGCTGCTGGAAAAGCTCCTTGGCTTCACAGTACCTTGGTGCCTGCTGTGGGGCCAGGACAAACCCCCAGGCTGGAATTGCACTTACTTGAGTCTCCAAAAGCATTAAAGAAGAAAGACAAGGTCACACAGTTAAAGGATAACCCAAAGGACACTGGTGGGGGTGGGACAGGAGCTGATGAGGAGTTTTTGGGGTTTGTCAGCAGCAGGAATGATGTTTTTACCAACCTGTTGGTGTCAAAGCACACCCTGACCCACAGCACAGCCAGCAGGATTGGATTGGGAGGAAGCACATGAGTGAGTTTTCCACTGTGTTTGCCCAACTCCAGCTCCAGAGGAGTTGCCAAGAGCCTCATTAGGACAAAATCTGTCGCTTTAAGCTCCAGCTCGAGAAGGTCAGAGAGCAAAGACATAACCAGCTTTTCAAGAGTTTTCCAATTTAGTCTCACTTGGACCCCGTTTCCAGAATTCTTTTGAAGTCCTCCTCCAGTTTTCCCTCCAAGAGAGCTCTCCTGCTTCTCCCACGGAACCCAGAGTGCAAACACTGGTGGAACATCAAAGCCAACAGCCCAGCACAGAATAAACACAGAGAACAGAAAGAAATACAAGTGAGAACAAGACAAACCATCAAATGAGGGGAGACAGGAGGAGAGAGGAGAAGAGTTCAGGAGAAACGATGGAAAGGAATTAAGGGAGAAAAATGGAGGAAGGAAGAGGGGGAGAAGTCACAGTCAATGTATGGAACACAAGAGTTGCTCACAAATCACAAGCATCAAATGACAATGACACCTTCCAGTCCTTTCCCTGGATGTTGGTCTGGAGGCTTTCCACAATGATGGGAATGGTTTTTGAGGGAAAAATCCACAGGGTGAGTGAAGGCACCAGGAGAAGGGGAAGGTTGAGAGAGCTCTAAATGAGAAATCCACGTAGTGAATATCGTAACAGAGAGCAACTCACGGTGAATTTACGCTGGAGACTGACGAGCTGCGAGATACAGTACCTCGAGTTTGCTTTACAAAACTGCACATGCAAAAAAACAAAACAAACAAAACAAAAAGTGAGAAAAGAAAAAGCCAAAAAAAAACCCAAAACAAAACCAAACAAACAAACAAAAAAAATAAATCAAACCAAACGAGCCGAGAAACCATAAAAGACATCGGGAGGAGACTCGTACAGGCCGTGTCCTGTCGGATGCACACGGGGAGGAGACCGGGCAAGCTCCAGGGTTGTGGAAGCCATGGACACACCACCCTCTGGAGAACAGGGACACAACCAAAGAGTCCAGAACGGAACCAAAAGGGAGCCGAAAGGAAAAGGTGACCAAGAGGCACACGACGACGGCGGCTCCCTGGTACTCACACTGCCAAGTCCTGCAGGAGCCACTGCTGCGACCTGGGGGAGGCCTGGCTGCAGCCACGGGGGGATTGCTGCAAATCCTCGTTTCCAAGTGGAGCAGGATGCTAATTCCTGCTCTTGGCACCAGGAGGAAGCTTTAGCACGGAGCAAGGGCTGGAGAGAGGACCTCGGGCTCCAAAATCCACCTGAGCTCCAGCAGCTGGTGCCAGGCAACTTCTCCTCAGTCCCTGCCTCAGACTGGCTCTTTGGAGGCACCTACCTCTCTCCTTGGACAGGGATTGGGATGGGCCTGGCTCAGACTGCCCAAAATTGGGTCACTGGGCCTAAAAACCTGAGCTCTGCTGCAGCTTCAGTGGAGCAGGGCTCAGGGCTGAAAGGAGCTTCCTGCAGCTCAAGGAATTTTGTAGATTCTCCTCCATCTCCTCCACACCATTTATGTGGGGGCTTCTAAATATGGAAATCACTGAATCACACAGAAAAGGCAGGGAATCCACAGAAAACCAGGATTCTAAATATCCTGACTGATCCTGGCTTGAGGCATTAATTTTTTCCTAGCTCTAAATGATCATTTTTATCAATCTACAGCATTCCAAAAACCCTCCCCAAGACTGAAAATAAAATCCCTTCACTTTCTGATTTGCCTCAGTTGCAGCATTTTTCTTCCTCCTCTCATGAGTATTTAAATCTGTTAACAATCAATTCTAGCCAACCAGGAGGGCCAAGTTAAAATCGAATGTTCTTTGGGTATCATAGAAGTAGAGTTTTAAATATACATTTATTAAAATTAATGGATTGTTCCAAACAGAAATGTTGGCTCAGATACTGCATATAACACAAAATCCAGAGGTTCAGAAACCTGGAGTGAATATAAGAAAAATTATGGAAGGCATCATAAAAGTTTTGCTTGAAGCAAATAATCTGCTGAGCAGCCAGGTGAAGTATTTTACCTAAACCCCAGGATTTCTGTGTTTGTCTGGTGCCAAATGAAACAGCAGCAGAGGCAGAGTGGGGGTGGCATGTCCTGCATGCTGGCCATGATTATTTCCAGGTTGCTCAAGCTGGGGACCTTTTTACTCTTTGGCAACAAAATCCTGCAGAGAACAAGCCCCTGCCTGCAGGGCATAACCAAGAAATTCCTTTGGGAAAACTTGGGATGGAGGAGAATGCAGGGGGCTGCCCTGATTCACCTGGAGGCAGCACCGTGCAATACGGTGGAGATTTTGGGTTTAATTGTGGACAGCAGATGAACACCCCTCAGTGGGAGGCTGGGATGAGCCTCCGTGTGTCTCCCTGCCCCGTTTGGTGCTGGGCAGGATGAAGGCCATGCTCTGTGCTTGTCACCTGTGCAGGGAATGTGACACAAGCCCTGCAGTGCTCCAGGCTCACTGCTCTGCTCCCGTGGCTGGATCCATAAATAAAAAACCATAAATTTGCCTGGAACCACCATGTGTGAAACCACAGGACCAGCCCAGCCTCCTTTTCCAGGGCAAAACGACAGCAGGAGTTGATTTTCACCAGATGCTACTTACCAGGAAGGAGGGACAGAGCCCAGAGAGTGGCTTTGGGTGACACCAACGGTGAGGACAGAGAGGAAAACCCACGGGGGGATCAGAACCTCACACACTGACACACTCCAGGGGAGGAGGAGAGGGAAGAAATCACAACCAGCAAGAGAAAAAGAACACCTCTTCTAATCTACACCCCCCAGCACAGCACAGGGCACGGGCTGGGTGTTCAGGCAGCTTCTTGCTGGGTCCTGTTGGGTCCCCACAGCCCAACAGAGACGTGGAAATCAGCCACGGCACTCCCAAAACAGAAGGAAAACATGGAACCTCCGAGATGGAAAACCTGGAGAAACAGAGCAGCTCCCCCCTCCCTGCATCCCCAGACCTGTACAAAAGGGCCAGAGGGGTCAGGGTGAAGTGACTGAGGTGCCACCTCTGGTGGCTTTTCTGCCTTGCTCACACTGACAGGCACTGTCCCCCTGTGGGACTGCAATTACAGCACCAATTCTGTGAACAGCCCCAGTGGGACCAGCAGAAACCAGTCCTGGAGACAGAAGGAGGTCCTTGGAGGCTGGAAAGTTGTCCTGGGAAGCACAGATAACTCTGGATCAGCAGTGGGCAATGTGACAAACTGTGCTTAGGTCTGGTGCCCACGTCCAAGAGCTGTCTCTGCCACTGCCCACCACGTTTCATCCACCACCCAAGCTCTCCTCCCACCCAAAACTCACACCTCACACCCCTGATTAAATGATTCCCTTGGATCTGGCTACACCTCTAATCCATTACCTCATGGAATTAATGAAACCCCAAACCTCGTAAATCACAGAGTGCAAAAAGTTCCTCCAAGTGTGGCTGACTACCTGGCAGGCTCCTACAAATTTAGGGGTGCTGAAAAATTGCTATTTTAAGGCTTTCCCCAAGAAAAGGTGAGGAGGGGGCACTGGGGAATGCTGTGGGTGCCAGGTGAGCCCCAGGTCGTGCCCTGCCCCTTTTGCACGGGCCATTGGTGCAGCTCTGGCTGGGATGGGGAAGGCAGAGGAGGAACCCAAACATGGGGAATTCAGGCATCAGGCCAGGCAAAACCAGGGAAAAACCCCAAGTTTGCTTTGGGGTCTTTGTGTGACCCACAGGGATGAGCCTGAGGGCTCTTCCTTCCACTGGCAGTGGCACCAAGAAGTGCTTTGGACATCCAGTGCCTTGGAATTGTCCCCTGTCCTCTGCCAAGGAAGCTGCACCAATGGTTTGCCCTAAAGACCCCTGGCTCTGTGAAGTCCCTCAGGTGCAGAGGCTGAGCAGGGCAAACAACACAGAGGGGCTGAACAAACCCAGAACTCACCTCCAGAAACAACAAAGCAAGGAAAATGCTAAACGGAAAACAAACAAAAACAAAAAATCACAAAAAAATAAGAGTGAAACAATGGGCTTGAATCAAACACATCTCCTGTTTTCAGCCAAACATTGCAAACAGTGACAGAACCAATGCAACACCCTCGCTTTTCATCCTAAATAAATCCTTCAGGCTAGAGTTCACCAGGTGAAAAAGGAACTGTGCTCAGACAAATCTGCTCAGGTCCCTTTGGTGGAGCAGAGCAATGCTGGGGGCTGGATGAAGCAGGAGCTCCAAACCAGCCTCGCTTTTCATCCAGAGAAATAAAAATCCACAAAATAAATCCTGCAGGACAGAGCTCACCAGGTGAAAAACCAACTGTGATCAGACAAATCTGTTCAGAATCCCTTTGGTGAAGGAAGGAGGAGATTTCTGGGAGCTCCCAAGCAATGCAGGATGTCGAGGCAGATGATAAATGATCCCTCCCAGCACTGCAATGATGAGCCTGTTATTAAAGGAGATCCCCAGAGTCCATCAATCACAAACCAATTCCCAGCTCCCACAGCATCCAATTCCAGGTGGGAAGGTGAAGGTGCCTCCTCAGAGCCTGGGTAACACTGGATAACAACTGGTTCCTTATGCTTAGGAAATGATGCTCAGTAACCAACACAATAAATGGAGCTCAGAGCAGAGGAGGGGGACAAGGGGACAATCCCAAGGCACTGGAAGTGCAAATTTGATGGAGCTTGGTTAGGAGGGGAGGCTGGGGTAGGTGATGAAAAGATTCCCTTGGGTCTGGCTGCACCTGTAATCCATTACCTCATGGAATTAAAAAAACCCCAAACCTTGTAAGTCACAGAGTGCAAAGAATTCCTCCTCAGGCACAGCTCACCCTGTATTGGCACGGGAAAAATGCCAGAGGTGAGGATCCAACACCTTGGGAAGGGCTGGAAGGAGCTTTAGGGGGAGTCATAGTCAGTGCTGGGAGCAGGACTGGCAAGGCAGGGGAGAAAACAGCACCTGAGACAGCACAACCACCCTGACTCCTGAGCAGGCTCAGCCCAGGGACAGCTCTGTCACCTCTGTGGGAACACTGGGAACATGAACATCCTGATCAAGAAAATCAAGTCATGGTGTTCTGTGCCACCACCTGTTTGGATTGATGCAGGCAGGGAAAATATCAATGTTTTCAGAACATCCATCCATGCCATCCATGCCTGCTGTTATAGAAATCCATTTTCACATGCTGGGAAAATAATATTAAACTATAAAACTAAAAAAAAAAAAATATTCCTTAGGGGGAAAGTACAAATAGAAATTGATTGGGTAGAGCCACCTTTGCAGGAGCTCAGTCCCAGTTTTCCCAGCCTTGCTCACTGAATCCTACAGGGATTGGATTCTCAGTTCTTTGTACCCGAGTTTTGGGTTCTGGTGATATTTCCATTTACCAAAAATCCCATTTTTAAGAACACCCAGCACTTTTGGCATGTCCAGCTCTGGATCTGATCTGCCAGGACTCACCATGGTCACGACATCTGCTCCACCCTCAGAGCACAGTGGGGAATAAGAGCAGGAGAAATGAAGTGCTGGGCTGGATTTGGGTGCCAAAAGGTCCCTAAATCAGCCCTGCTCTACTGGAGAGGGGTATCCAAGGGATGGTGGCTGCAAAGCACCCCCTGTCCAAGATTTAGGGGCTGCAAAGCACCCCCTATACAATATTTAGGGGCTGCAAAGCATCCCCTGTCCAAGACTTAGGGGCTGCCAAGCCCCTCTGGAGCTCCCTGAGGATGGACATTCCATCCCTGTATGGGTTCTTCACTTGAGAGCTGGATTTGATCCTTGTGGGTCTCTCCCAGCTCAGAATATTCCAGGATTTTTGCATAAACCAAATTGCTTTGAGATGGATTCATTAGATCTCACGGATCACCAATCCATCCAATCCCCTCTTCCCATCTCCCAAAATTTGACTCCTCCCTTGCCTGCTCCTCCAGGGCCTCATCCCTTTGGGCATCAACCTCTGCACCTAAATGCTGCTTTTTTCCCCCAAAGCAAAGCTTTGTGAGTGGCCGTGGGGGGCTCAGCCTGGCCCTGCAGCAGGGCCAAGGAGATGTCACAGGGTGCCACAGGGTCAGGGGATGTGGAAACCATCCTTCCCACTGTGCTCATGTGGATTTTCACACAGCTGGGGCAGGGCAGACCCAATTGGAGGCAAAATTGGCAAAAATCCACAAATTTGTCCTCACTTTGAATTGTTGTCACAAAAGTCTCCTTGTGTTTTTGAAAACCTGGTGAAAAATGATGGGAAAAGGTGATTTTAAGCAATTTCAACCTTAGGTCCATGGAAGTGAGTTGGTTTTTTTCTGCTGATTTCTAAGAAATCTTCCCATGCAAAATGCTTTGATTCAAACAGAAGCAAATAAGCACCATCATCATCTTGCATTTTCAAATACCAGAACCAAGAAATTCATCAAAGAGCAGGAGCAATTATCCTCATTTGACTTCTTTTCAAGGCTGGCCAGAAAATAATTGTAAGGAAAAAATGGTATTTAAAACTATCAAACAGCCAGAGCATAAATAGGAACTGATTACAGCAGTAATGACAAAATAAAATGGTAAGAAGAATAAAACAGGCAAATTAATAATATTCTTTTCCTTCACATATAACAAACGGGCTCCACTTGGCCTTTTGTCTTTGCTAAAGTGGATTAAACTCCCAGGAAAAAGAGATTTCCACTGAAGGAATCCGGCTGCAGTTCAGGTTTTTTCCAATAAATTGAGCAGGAAAATTTCTTTTTTTTTTTTTTTTATGCTTGAGCTTCTCCAGCCCTTGGAGGTCTCCCCTGTAAAAGGGGTCTGGAAATCATCAGCAGCTCCCAGTAAAACGCAGAACCAAACTTTTTGGAGCTGATGCTGAAATTCCAGAAGAGTTCAAGGAACCTTTTCAGCAAATCCTTGTGAGGAATCCCAGAACAGGATCATGGAATGGTTTGGGTTGGAAGGACTTTAAATCCCACTCCAGCCTCTGCAGGGACACCCTCCACCATCCCAGGTTGCTCCAAGTCCATCCAACACTTGGATATTTCCAGGGATGTCTCAAACACAGGAACCTGGACAAATATTTCCACCTGCACCTCATTTTTGCACCTCCAGGATCCAGGAAAAGTTGGGCCCAAGGCAAAGCTTTCCAAGGGTTTTGGTATCACAGAGCCTGTGCTTGTCCTCATGCAGGCATCTGAGCATCCCAAATGGATGTTCCTTCCTCCAAACCAGATCATTTTATTCCACCCAGCTCTTTCAAACAGCAAGGAAAGGGAATTCAAGCACATTTTTCATCTAAGAGAATGCCTTTGCACTTGAATTCTCAAGATTATTAAAAAATAGTTCTTTCTGTGCACACACAGAAATAACTCATTAAACTCATCTCCTCATTAAAAATCCAAAGTGGGACATTAACACTTCACCTGGTGAAATCTATCCTGGGACAGCTTATAAAAAAAAAATCCTCCTAAAACACAATTATTCAAAGACGAGGCCTTACAAAGAGCACCAAACTGAAAGAAATCCTTCATCAAACTCCTAATTAAGTGCTCAGCACTGAAGCATTTGGCCAGAGATGGTGCAGGAGGGCTCCCAGATGCTCCAGCTGGACAGACAGACAGTGACACTGCAAAAGGGGAAGGCTCTCCCAAGGAAGCAAAGGTGCTTACGCAGCTATGGAGATGTTGGCCGCTGACATGGGGCTCACTTCGGCCACCTCCTTGGCCTTCTGCAGGGCCAGCTTCTGGTTGGTGGCTTCCTCCATCTCCTCCTCGTCCTGGGGCACAAAAGCAGGAGAAATCAGGGGATAAATCATGGAATAACAACAAGCAGAGCTCCCCCGGGGTGTGGAACAGGAATTTTAATTTCAGGCAGATTTTCTTGCAAGGAGCCCCAGGGTTGGCGCAGGTTGAGGTGAGACTGGCAAGGGTTTTTTACCCTCAGAAACTTTCTTGACTCTGCTGGGTCTCCTCTCAGCACACAGCACTGGGGAAGGAGACTCTGAGGGAGCAGGAATGGGACAGCTCCAGGTGGAATTCCCCATTTATCCCAGAGCTGTGTGTGAAACAACCTTCTAAAGCCAAAGTCCTGCTGAAACACCTGGACGGGCTCCTAAATCCTCCCTGAGCTCCTGCCAAGGGGACTTTTCTGAAACAATAATAAAAAACATGGATTTGGGACTGGTCCTGCTCCCATCAGGTGTTCACACCCACCTCAGATCCCTGAGAACTCAGAAAACAAAAAAAGAACCATATTAAATGTAGTTTGTGGAGCAAAGCAGGGTTCTGCTCCTGCTTCCTGCATGTCCCTGGATCACCAGGATTTTTAACCTCTGAAGATTGTGCCTGGGATTTCTCTCTTCCTACCCAACAAGAAAAGCAGCACTAAAACTCAAAATTAAGGATCCTAATTTTTTAAAAAAATTAATTACAAAAATTAATTTCAAAAATTCAAAGTTTAAGGATCTTAAACACTGAGGTGAGAGCAAAAACCAAGGAAACAGCCTGGTTCCCCTTCAGTGGTCACCAAGGGCAACTTTGCTGGAATTTTCTAACCAAAATAAAGTCAAATCATGGCAGGGTAAGCACAGAGCTCTGGTAGCAACAGCAGCATCTCACAAATCCAGGGAAAACCACACTGAGAGCAGCCACAGGCTCTTCTGTCAAACTTATGGAATGGCACAGGTCTGCCTCTGCCCTCCCAGGGTGGTGCTGGAAGGAGTCATGATTAAAATAATGAGAGCAGACAGATCTCCAGCTTTGGAAGAGGAAATTATAGAGATTTATCCACCCTGAATTCCATCTGCATAAACAGCTCCTCGCTCTGCCTTTGGTGCTGTTTGCTTCAACTGAACTCATTTGGAAACTGTTTTCCTTTTCTCCTTCAGAAGGAGAAAAAAAAAAGATGGAAAATTGATTTAAAAAATTGCTACCATATACATTTCTTTTTTTTTTTTTTCTTTTTTTTCCCTTTGCAAATATTTGCAAGTCTATAACCAGGCCTAAATAAAAGAAATAAAAGACCTGCTGAGCAATTATACAAAGTCAATATTTCTCAGCTGCCAAATTCCAGTGAGTTTATCAAAGCTTTGGGAGCTCGTTGCAAATCAAGGGTGTTTGGTTTAATCCTCACCCCCAGCTCAGCCCCAGGAACCCGTCCTTTCACCCTGCTGGGGTGGGAAAGCAGCAAAGCACCCATGGACTGGGATAAATTCAGTGTATTTGGGAAAGAATCAGCCGTGGAGACACGCAGAGAAAGGAATGAATTCCACATTTCCCACCCCAGGTTTTGCCATCCCCAGCAGAGCAGAGCTCCCTCCATGGAACAGGACTGGGACAGACAGATGTTGTCACCCTGTCTGGAATGTCCCAGCTGTGTGTCCCCAGGTCCCTGTGCCCCCCACTTTGCCCCCTGGACTCTGTGGGGTCGCTGCTCAGCAAGAACAAAACATCCCAGAGTGGTTCCAACACAAATCCTGCTTTCCCACACAAATCCCACAGCAGCTCCTGTGAAGAACATTAACTGTACCCATCCCAATGCAGCAGAAATGTTCCTCAGGACACAAGTTTTAAAAGGAATAAGACCCCAATAAAAAAATCTTTCAGGTTTTCCTTTCATCCTCCAGGTAAATTCAAATTATTTCTTCCTTTGAGGGATCTCCAGCAGCCTTAAAAACCAAAGGCTGCTGATTTTTTTTTTCTCTGCCCCTAAAGCACCAGGTGCAGGTATTAAAACCTCTTTTACATTTGTGGCTTCTGCTCCATTCTCCCGGGTGCCTCTGTAATTCTGCTGGATTTACATCCTGAAGGAGCAGCTGTTCCTCACTCACAATGAGCTCAGCCCTCAGCAGATGTTTGCTTTGTAATATCTCTGCAGCTCCTTCCATGCAGATATTGCAGATGACTCCAAAAATTCGTTAATTTTTTACCTGATATTTAAAATCCCAGCTCACACTGAAGCTCTGAACAGCTCAAACTGTCACCCCCATGTCACAGATAAAGCTCTTGCCCATAAGGACATCCCTGCTTTATGTCCCTTTCTGTTTTCTAGAGCTCTAAATCTTAATTTAAACCAATTTCTCACGGAGTAAAACCCATTTTTGATGGGTTTTAAACCCATTTTGATATTTTAAAATATTTAAATTTAAATAAAAGGACATAAGGACATCCCTGCTTTATGTCCCTTTCTGTTTTCTAGAGCTCTAAATCTTAATTTAAACCAATTTCTCACGGAGTAAAACCCATTTTTGGTGCTACCCATCACGATGTGCAGCATTAAAACTGAATTTTCTTGAATACATTCAGCCAGTTAAAGCCTTTTCCATCGGGAGCAGGAGGAGGGGGATTTATGGATGTTCAGCTCTTGCTTTGGCCACTCCCTTCAGTCCAGAATTTCTGGGCATTCCTCAAGAATTTTATACAAATTGAGATCAAATTCCCACATCCCTCATCCATGTTTTTATCCTGCTCTTTCAGGGATCACTGGCAGTGGACAGAGATGAGAAAACAATTCCTGCTTGGAGATATTTAGGAAAATAAAGCCTCAGCTGTAGTGGGTTTACACCCCAGTTTAATGAGGAGGAAGCAGGAGCTGCTTGATGTCACCAGAGACATTCTGGATGACCAGCAGAGAGCTCTGAAAAGCAAAATTTGGGAGCAGTTGTAGATTCCACTCTGAGTAAGTGAACAGGAAGAAAAACCTGTTGATATATTGAAAAAAAAAAAAACCCTAAAGGTGAGGGAACCCAAAGGGATTCAGGAGAGTTCTCAGGAATGACTAAAAACTGGGTTGGCAGAGTTTGAGTCAGTGCAAGGCCAGAAGAGGAAGAGCAGGAGAGGGAGCTGGGAGCAGATTTTTTATAAATTGAAAGCAAAGGTGGTGATTCTTTATTTTTTTCCCCCAAAAATGAGTCACTCCTAAGCACTGGTGAGTTCTGTAACAGCCAGGGGATGATCAAGCTGCAGTGAAATACAGTCCCAGCTCAGAGAGCTTCTCTTACAGGTCACAAAGCCCAGAAATGGTCAAAATGCCACATAAAGAAATCCAAATTACCACCCAGGAGTGGGGAAAGTTGAGATGTTCCAGTCCTGAGGCAGGAAAGTTTCATGTCTTCCCTAAACAGAGGCGATTTCAATTGCTCCTGGTTCTCCCACATTAAATTCAGCACTGATCTCAATTAATTCCACAGAATAAATGTCAGGAAAGTCTCCTGGGACCAACTGACTCCTGAGTAACTTCCTTGTATCTCTGGGCCATTTTTGGGGCTTGCATGATCATATTTACTCAGCAGGAAATCCTCATTCTCCAGGTATGTGTCTAATTGAATTTTAGCTTTTTCCTCTTCTTTTGAAAG
>VXBC01001037.1:59991-74251 GCA_013399945.1 Ploceus nigricollis
AATAAAATTAAACTAAAAAAAAAATCCCCAAGAGAGTTTTTGGAGAAGCTTTATGATTTGGCAATGCTGTTGAATCCATCAATATTTAATTAGACTTTATAAACATCCCCAAAGTCAGGTTTCTAACCATTCCTGTCAGCTGCTGAAATATTCACAAGAAAGCACTTAAAGGATTAAGAAAGAAGGAGGATGAGCTTCATTATCCAAGAATTGTGCTGGGCCTCATCTCCCCTCTTAGCACATGCAAGGGATGCCCATAAATCTGGGAGGATCTTTGCCTCCAGGCTGGAGATATCTGTGAGCACAGAAACANTATAATTAAAATTATTTATAATAATAAAAATATTATTTTTCACCTGGGAGCAACCAGGCTGTTTGGAGGGTGTGCTGGGAAACAGCTCCAGAAAAGCTGGGAGCTGGAGCAGTCCTGCAGGAAAAGGGGAGATGGCAAAGAGCAGCTCAGCTACAGCAGGGATGTGGTTTGTGACTGGGAATCTTTGGCTGGTTTGGTCCTCAGCAGCTGGAGGAAGGTGGGGAACTCAGGGAAATCTCTGTGTCCCTGGAGTGGAGCTGCAGTGGGGATCCAAAGAGCCATAAATGCTGGAAAAGATCGAGTCCAGCAGTGCCAGATCCAGCCCAGAGCTCAGCACTAACCCTGAGCACCACACCTCCGTGGCTTTTGAACCATTCCCTGGGATGGTTTGGGGTGGAAGGACCTCAAAGCCCATCCAGGAACCCTTCCACCACCCCAGGCTGCTCCAGCTCCATCCAGCCTGGCCTTGGACACTGCCAGGGATCCAGAATTGCTGCAGCTTTCCCTAAGAAGAAAAACCACCTTTGCCTGCTGCTGCCTCAGCATGGGGGCAGAGAGCTCTCCACTGGCAGGAAAAAAGAAATTAAAGTTCTAAAATACATCCACCCCAGCGGGGACACTGCTGCCTTTGCCCCCAGCAGGTCACTGAGGCTGGTGCTCATGGCAGCAGCACAGGAACGGGTGAGAAAAGCTAAAAATGTGCAAAAACCCCCTTAATTCTCCTCATAAATCCACCAGAGTGCACCAAGAAATCAAAACTGTGCAATAACCCAAACAACAAGGGAACAGTCACAATCCTCCCTGCCCAGCGCTGGGGCTGAGCTGCTCCCCCTGGGAATGCTCCAATGGAAACATTCTCCAACAGAAATCTGTGTCCAGCCCTCTGCATCCACAAAAGTCACATCAGTGGCACTCCCATCCCCTGCCAGGACCTGCCTTTCTGCCTCTGATTTCTCTCACACCTGGGGAGAGGCAGGAATATCCCAACATCTCCCCTGAGTGCTCACAACAGCCTCTGCAAATTGTTTTGCCTGGAGCTGATTGGAAAATTTTAATTCTTTAATCCATCACCAACCTCGGTGAGGAAAGGGACACAAAGTGTGAGACCAAACAAAACTCAAAATATTCCCTGCAACCTGAAATAAAGAAACCTGCAGGGGAATAAATAAACCTCTCTGCAGTGCAGACTGGTCACCAGAGGGGCAAAAGCAGCACCACAACGCCTGAATTTGCTCCTGTCTGAGCTTCCAGTCAGCCAAAAACACTGTTAATTGCTTCTCTTTGCTCTTGGAAACAGCAAATGTGAGATGAGCAATGCCCACTCTGGGATAAAGCAAATATAAAATATTCACTGCAACCTGAAATAAAGAAACCTGCAGGGGAATAAAACTCTCTGCAGTGCAAACTGGTCACCAGGGGTGCAGCAGGTGATGCCTCAGGTTTGAGCTTTTCTATTTTCCACATTCTGTGCTGCTTTAGTGTGTGGGTCTGGGCTTCATATTATGGGATGGTGAGCTCTGTGCACAGAGCAGGGAGACAAAACAATTCCTGCTCCAGCTGGGCACCAAGGACAAATGATCCAAACCTCAGGCCCAAGAGCACAAACAACGTGGGCTGGAGAGAGAAAAACAAGCAGGATGGGACTGCATGGGCTAAAGCTGGAACTGGACAATGAACTGCAAGGTGCAAATGGACTAAAACTTATAAAAATGTGAGATCTCATGACCCAGCTCTCCTTTGCTTCCATCTTGGAGCCATCAGGGCACAGCCAAAGCTGTGGCTCAGCACTGCTGGGGTCTGGCCTTGGAAGGCACTTCCATAAATCTCCTCTTTATTCCCCTTAACTCCATCCAGCCTCTGCTCCAGCTCCTTAAGGCATGCCAGGGCTCCAGGGGACAGCTCAGGGTGTCACCTGTGCTTTGGAAGGCACAGCAATGTCCCACCTACCTTGGTCAGCTCCTGGGCGTTGGCCAGGTTGTCCACAGCGATGGCCAAGAAGACGTTCAGGAGAGTATCTTTGGGAGCAGCTAAGGAAAAACTCTTCCCACAGCACAGGCAGCAGTCATTCCCTTCCTGCTGCCCCTCTTTCCCCCCTCAGTGTTTCATGGATTGATCCCTGGGAGCTTTGCCAGCATTCCCAGCTCACCCCCCCTGCCCGGAGCTGGCCCTGCAGCCCAGCAGGGCTGGACACACATTTGTGTCCCCAGCACCTGTCTGGAGAGGGGACACGACCCGAGGGGTGTCACCCCATCAGAGGGGCAGGGTGGGACCTCCTGCTGCTCCCAGAGGCAGCACAGCCCCTGGTTTTCCACCCTCCAGCCCAGAAATGCAGATTTCAGCCTCATTTTCCCCTCTTGTTAAAAAGGACAACCAGTGGAGCTGCAGGAAATGGGTCATTTTAAGCCAACATTTGCATTTTTATTTACACAGAGCTGTATAAAGTCATGGAGAGCACGGAAAAATGAACCTCAGGTCATTGCTGCTGGGAGGAAAGGATCCTGGCTTATCTCACTGGAGTCAGGGTGGCAGTGGGGCCACCCCAGATCTGCTGAGCCCCACACAGAGCTCAGCTCCCCAAAGCAGCACAGCCAGCCCCATTAACGAGCTCTGCTGATAAAGCAGCCCCTAAGCCCAGCCCAGAGCCCAGCTAAGCCAGGGCAGTGCCCATGGCAGCCCAGGCCTCTGAGCAGAGCTCTGCATCCCATCCCTGACACATAACACTGGCCTGGAATTATTTATTCCTCTTTTACTTTCATTTTTCCACTTAATGATTTCAGCTTTTGCTGAGTTTATTGTTGTTAGTTTATTGTTGTTGTTCCAGCCTTGTGGCTGCAGAACAGCCCCAGGACAGCCATAAATCAGCTACCTTTGCACAGGGAAGGAGGGCAGGCAGAGCAAAACCACAGCAAAACCACTCTCCCAAGGAGAAAATGCATTTGGCTCTTGCACATCACCTGGGGACAGCAGAGTCACTCACTGCAGAGCTCTGTTTGCTCCTCCAGACAGGAATGTGCACGGGAATGGTCCATAAACCCACTGCAAGGACTGCAGGAGTTTTAGGAAACTAATCCAGGTATTTGCAGGAGGCTCCAGGAGAGCTGGAGAGGGACTGGGGACAAGGATGGAGGGACAGGACACAGGGAATGGCTCCCACTGCCAGAGGGCAGGGATGGATGGGATATTGGGAAGGAATTGTTCCCTGGGAGGGTGGGCAGGCCCTGGCACAGGGTGCCCAGAGCAGCTGTGGCTGCCCCTGGATCCCTGGCAGTGCCCAAGGCCAGGTTGGACAGGGCTGGGAGCAGCCTGGGACAGTGGGAGGTGTCCCTGCCATGGCAGGGGTGACCTTTGAGGTCCCCTCCAACCCAAACCAACCTGGCTGTTACTGTCAGGTCCATGTTCCCTGCCTTGAGCTGTGGGGTGGGAGGGCAAGGGCAGGACTGGGGTGAGGATGGTGAGGGGGGAAGGCAGAACCCCCTCCTGGGAGGGCAGCACAAGTGAGGGATGAGCTCTGAGGGTGCTGCCAGCCTGCAGTGGGACTTCGGGAACCCACGGCCCCAGAGCCCTCCCTGTGGTTCTCCATCCCTCAGAGGGCTGTCTGCAGGAGCACCTGGGGGGTGCTGACAGCAGAGCAGCCAGGAGGGCTGCAGGGCTGATCCCCCTCTCCCAGCCAGCCATCCCCGTGTCCCTGCAGCTCCAGCCTGCCTCGGGCCCTGTCCCACATCAGGGAACTCCCCATGGCAGGCAGGGACCAGAGCTGGCCCAAAGCACCAGCTCAGAGCCCCTCTGCTTCCCTTCTCCAGGGTTTTACCAAACAATTCAGCCCAGACTTCAGAACCAGGCATCCCCAGCTCTAATTCCCACTGAGGGAGAGCCAGACATTTACTGTTAGATATTTACTGTTATTAGATATTTATCTGTTATTAGATGTTTATATTGATAGTTGTTTGTTATTGTTACTTATCTGTTATTAAANAAATCCCTGCTTTATTCTTTAGCTCTGTCCAGCTCTGTTCCAGCTCAGCCTTCACACGGCATCCCCCAGAGTCTGGTGCCCATCAGGTCTGGCTCCAGCAGGAGTTGGATTCATCCTTTGGATGTTTCTCCATCCTCCCTGACTGCCAAGCCCTGCAGGCCATGGACACAGAGCCCTGGGGTTTCTCCAGCCAGGAACCAGCATTTCTCCTGGCTTTTACCCTTGGAAGATGATTCCTCAGGGCCAGAGGGAGGTTTGGAATGTGATGCCCATCACCTGCTCCTTCCTCCGCTGAGGAGTGCCTGAGACCACCTCGATCCCAGTGAGCCCAGTGGAAACAGAACAGGAAAAACCAGTGCTGGAATCATCACCCCTCCCACAAAGAGCCAGATTTGTCCTTTACAAAGACATTAATTCCCCATTTTCTTTGAGGGTGGGGGGCTGAGGGCACCCCTGGGCTGTGCTGAGTGTTTGGGGTTTCTCCTCTGGGGTGCTTCAACAGGCTGGAAACACTTCCAGGCCTCCTGTCAGGGAATAAATGTCTCAGCAGCAGAACTGCCTCCCCACCCACTGGGAGTGGCTCATGTAACACAGGCAACCCCTGGAAATGGAATTAATTTCTTTTTATCAGATCAGCCTGGCCTGATCCATTTCCAAGCAGACACAGTCTGGCAGACTTGGGTGTCCCTGCCCCAAGAAAGGTCCCTCAGTCCTCTCTGCAGGGCTGGGGGATTCCCAAAGCTCTCCCCAACTCCAGGCTCTGGCTCAGGCTGTGTAACCTGGATGAGGCAGTGCCTGGAGCCTGGAATCATCTCCTGCCTGGCACTGAGGGCCAGGGAAGGGCAGCATCCTCCAGGCAGTTCCTGCTTTTCTTTTCAGGCTCCTCTGCAGTTTTTCTTGGAGTTTTTTTTCCTTTTTTTTTATTGTCTCAACAGACGCCTCAATTTATCAATTAAGTGGGTAACAGTGAACGCAGGCATGGTGTAATTTCCTGGAAAATGGGCCAAATCCTGTTGTTACTTTAATCATAAAACTTTCATTAAACCATTTCTGGTTCCACACAGACTCTCTGGAAATGGAAACGTAACATGAGACACTTCCCACTTAGAAAAACAAGCTTTTCCTTGCCATGATCCATTGAAAAAACAAATTCTTCCCTTTCTCTCTGTGCTCACCTGCAGCAAACTCATCCCAACCTGCAGAACTCAGGGAGGATCAAAGAATCCCACCTGGCACATCCTCCTTCCTTCCTAAACACCCCAGTCATGTCCCAAGGAGCTCAAGGAGCCACCAGCACGGGGCTGTGGGCAAAGGGCATGGAACAGCCACTGGAGATGTCTGGAGGAGCTCAGGAGAAACCCCCCTGGATCAGCTCAGCAGCAGAAGGGAACACAAGGCAGCTGCACCTGCCAAAATGAGATTTAGGGAGAAGGTGGGTGAGGTTTCCATTCTCCAAATCCCAGATCCATGGCAGGGGCAGCAGATCCCCTTCTCTTGAACATCCCCTGCTCTTTCCCTGGCAATGAAAGCCAAAGGAGCAGGGGGAAGTCCCCTCTGAATTAAAGGTGAGGAAGGGAATTAATCCCCGCTCCTCAAAACCGCTGGATCTCAGCAGCTCGGAGGTGAGAAGTCCCTCCCTCAGCTGTGCTGTCAAGCCTGATTACAGCTTAATCTCATTTCCAAATGCCAAGCCCAGAGGATTTAGAGCTCTCCCTCCCTCCCTGCTCTCCTCTGACCCAGTTTTGCAGAGCCTGGTGTTTCTGGAAGGGGCCGTGCTGGCTCTGTGAGGAGATGTCTGAGCATCACTGCCACAGCTCCAGGGCCAGGATAAACCCCTGGGGACACTCGTGTGACAGGCACAGCTCCCACTGCCTGCTCTGCTCTTCCCTGTCCCTGCTCCTCATCCTGAAGGACAGAATTCCAGCCAAGCCAAAGGGCTGGAGCACTGCTGTGCCACCCACAGGCACCAATGTCATCGATGGCACGTTTTGTCACCTCCGCTCCAGCTGGAGCAGCCCATCTCTGCAGGAACTCTGTCTTTAGCCCCAGTATTTCCCCCAGTTCACCCCTCCCCTTCTCCTGCATCTCCAGCCCAAACAAGACTCCAAGGAAAAGAGGAATGCTGGGACTGTAACCAGTGAGAAGGTCAAGAAATCCTCGTGGGAGCTCCCGGGTGGAGCAGCAGCACTGGGAGGTCTCATCCCACTTTGGGACACTCTCATCCCCCTTTGGGACATTCTCATCTCACTTTGGGACATTCTTATCCCACTCTGGGGCATTCTCATCCCACTTTGCAGAACAAACAAAGCAGCCAGGGCTGCCTCGGCTCTGCCACAATTCCTGGGTTTCTGTTTTAGGGATGCTCCCTCTGGATCCACACAGCTTGTGGCTGCAGCCCCAGAATCAGTCACAGAATCACAGGATTGCAGCATCAATCACAAAACCAATCACAGAATCACAGAATCAGTCACACCATCAGTCACACCATCACAGAATCAATCACAGAATCAATCAGAGAATCACAGGATCACAGGATCAGTCACACAATCAATCACAGAATCAATCACAGAATCACACAATTAACTAGGCTGGAAAAGCCCTTTGAGATCAAGTCCAACCTAGACCTGACACCACCTTGTCACCCAGAGCCACACTCAATCTTTCCTTAAACACTCCAGGAATGGAGACTCCAAACCCCCCTGAGCAGCCCCTTCCAAAGCCCAGCCACTCTTTCTGGGAAGAATTTCTCCCTAAGGCCCAGCCTAAACCTCCCCTGGCACAGCTTAGGGCTGTGTCCTCACACCAGTGATGCTGTGGCTGGTTGGTGCTGGCACTGTCACAGAGCATTGGCCACCACTGGCACAGGGACAGGGCCACCACAGCCCCTGTGCCCTCCTGGCTCTCCTCTTCACACCCAGCTGCTCCATCAGGGAGCTGCTTTGCTTGTTTGTGTATAAAATATAAAACAGAGCCTCCCTTCCCAAATCCCATCCCGCTGCCACCCTGTCCCTGCCTCCCTGGAGCTCTGGGACACACCACCCCTCCCCAGCAGCCACCCTGGGACACTGGGGGGATGAGAGCTCCCAGTTTCTTGTTACCCTCAAGAGATTTCCATCTCTCAGAAGAACAAAACAGACACTGCATGTGCCAAGGTTTGGAGCAATGAACACTCCCAGAACCTGAAAGCCAAGACCCAGAATTAAATTTTAAGCATTATGTGGAGATGAGATAATTCTGAGCATTTGGGACAGCACAGCTGGTTAAGGTGCCCTAGACAAAGGCACCAAGAGAAAGGAGCCTCATCTCCACCATCATCTACACACCTCCACCAAACCCATCTCAACCCTCCCCTGACTAAAAACAAACAGTTTGTGAAGATATTCAAGGTCCTGCTCTGACCTGCCCTCAATTATTTCTCCCACAATCTAAATTAACTCTCAATAGAATATTTTCAAGGCAAAACACAACAATTAAAATGAAATTTCTTTAAATGAAATGAAAAATTCTTACGTTGTCGTAAGAAAAGCGACATCAAGTTGGACAACTCACCCTCAGTGCTGTCAGGAGCAAAGCCACGGCAATAATTTGGCTTTTAAAGGATGAGGCTGGGAGAATTTAGGGAAAATGGGGATTTCTAGCAGCGTGGGAAGGACTGTGCCAGCAAGGATGCCCATGGAAGGATACAGTTACCAAAGAGGGTGAGGACGATGAAGTAGATGGAGGAGAACATCCCCGAGTGGACGCCGCCCTGCGACTCGATCCCGTGGTACATGACAGCATTCCAGTCCTCCCCCGTCAGGATCTGCAGAGCAGGGAGGCACAGAGAGGGTCACTCACAGGGAAGGGTGACCTCACCCCTCCCTACAGCTCCTGAAAGGTGGCTGTGCTCAGCTGGGGTTGGTCTCTTTCTCCAGGCAGCACTGACAGAACCAGAGGACACAGTCTCCAGCTGCACCAAGGGAAATTCAGGTTGGATATTAGGAAAAAGTTTTTTACAGAAAGGATGATAAAGTTCTGGAATGGCTGCCCGGGGAGGTGGTGGAGTCACCATCCCTGGGTGTGTTTAACAAAGCCTGGATGTGGCACTGGGTGCCAGGGTTTGGTTGAGGGGTTGGGGCTGGGTTGGACTTGATGACCTTGAAGGTCTCTTCCAACCCAGTGATTCTGTGAAAGGCAGCTCTGGGGGAGCCAGGCAGAGCAAAGCCACCAGGGAATGTCCCTGGGAAATGAGGAGCACGTGGGGGACACCAGGCACAGCGTCACCAGACAGGGGAGGGTGCTCTGGTGCTCTGCTCTGGGCTGGGGCAGCCTCACCCCCAGTGCTGGGGAGTTTTGGGTGTCTCAATATCAGAAAAAGATCTAAAGCTGGGAGAGAGTGTCCAAAGGAGGGCACGGGGATGGGGAAGGGTCTGGAGGGGCCCGTGAGGAGCAGCTGAGGGCTCTGGGATGGTTCAGCTGGAGCAGACTGAGGGCAGAGCTCCCCGGGGGCTGCAGCTCCTCCCGAGGGGCAGCTCCCACCTCTGCTCTGGGACAGGGACAGGAGCCAGGGAACGGCTGGGGCTGGGCCAGGGCAGCTCAGGCTGGAGATCAGGGAAAGGTTCTTCCCCCAGAGGGTGCTGGCACTGCCCAGGCTCCCCAGGGAATGGGCACGGCCCCGAGGCTGCCAGAGCTCCAGGAGCCTTTGGACAGCGCTGCCAGGGATGCCCAGGGTGGGGTTGGTGGGGCTGGGGTTGGACTGGGTGACCCTGCCCTGCCCCTCTGGGTCACTGCCCACCCCGACCAGGGGCTCTCACACAGGCAGAGGAAACAAAATCCACGTTCTGGCCCTTCTTTCTCCCCGTGTCCCTTCCTAAGCCATGCAGAAATCCCAGGCTTCACCAGTCCCGGGCAGGGCACTTCCCACAGCCCAGGAAAGCCCCGAGCTCCCAGAGCAGTGCCCTGAGTGGGAGCTCTGCCAGTGCAGCCCCACTCATGCCCTTCCTGCAGGCAGGGCTGGGTTTGCTCAGCTCCCCCAGCTCTCATTCACTGTCCCCAACAGCAGGAGCTCTGTCACCTCCTGCCACCCCCCCTCTGCCCCTCAGGGCTGGCAGAGCCTTCCTGCAGCTGGAATGTGCCTGGGCATCACCCCCGGGCACCACGACCACTGCAGGGGCTGCGCACCACGGGCTCCTCTTCGATTTCACCAGGTTTGGCCCAGAGGGCCACAAAGCCCCAAAAAAATCCCTAAACAGAAGCAACAACCTCTGTGTGAGAGCGAGGACAGAGCAGGGGACAGCTTGAAGGGGACTCTGATCCTCCTTGTCCTTGGGCAGGGACAAGCACAGAGCTGCACCTCTGATTATGGAGCAAGGGCTAATTAACAAATACAGGAATAATAGGAAAACTAATCAGTGTGCAAGACTCCAACAAGCCCTGCCACGCTAAATGCTCATTTTGCACCCGTATGAATTGCCCAGAGTTCCTTTCTTACCAAAATCTGGAATTCTGGGCACATCAGCACATCCTCTGCCTGCCCTGGCAGAGTCAAACAATGATAATTTTTAGTGCATTAAAACATTGGGATGTGAAGATTTAACTCCTAAAGAGGAAGTTGTCTTTGGGTTTAGTAGGTAAAAAAAAAAAACCAACCCAAAAAAAAGAAAACCAAAACAAAAAAAAAAAAAAAACAAAAACAAAAAAAAAAAAAAACAAAAACAAAAAAAAAAAAAAACAAAAAAAACCACCAAAAAAAAAAAGATAAAAAGCCCCAAGCCTGATGTGTGCTGTAGAAATGGGGTTCCACGTGCACACAGGATGCTTGGAATGATTGCAAACTCCAGCCTGCAAACTCCAGCCTGGCTGTCAGCTGCTGAGAGAGAGGAAATTTCTGGCTGCAGGGATGGTGCTGATGACAGCACTGGGCAAGAGCGAGTCTAGACACAAGGACACCCAGTGCAGACACCAGCTCCTCTCCCAAATGCACAATTCAGCCTCAAATAATTCCAAAATCAGGATTCAGACCCAACACTGCTGGAGCTGCTCTGGATTTGCACCACAGAATATGAAACAGGGCTTTGGGCTTTCAAATCTGCCACTCAATTATGCAGAGTATTGTCCACAAATAGGCATTTACAGAATTGCCATGGATTCCCAGCTGCTCCTGCTTTCTGGGAATAGCCATGAAGGGATTTCTGATCACACAAATATTCATGGAAAGGGCAACCATTGGGAACTTTTCTCTTCCCAAGCAGAAACCAGGATTTGCAGGTATGACACTGTCCAGCAGGGTCTGGATTCAAAATCCAACTTTTGGATTATTTAGGAGTGGAAAAAAAAGTTCAAGGAAAAAAAAAAAAAGAGATGTTTTCTGGGGCTTTTGCAGAGAGATAAATAATCTAAACTGAGCAGCCTGCCTGGACAGGCTGAGGATGCTCCCTGAGGCCTTGGGAAGAGGAGCTGGTGTCCTTCCCACCGTCACCCATCAGCTGCAGGAATCACTTAAGTAATTAGGGAGCAGCCTGAAGGATCCAGGATCTGCTGGCTCTGTCCTCAAGCAGTTAATGAAATTCCTTCTGCTCTCTCAGGTCTCTTCAGGGATGCTGTAAGGAATTTTTGCTGAGGAGAGGGAAGGACAGCACTGCAGAGGGAGAGGCACAATGAGGACTTGGGAGCAAGGGCACAGGTACCTAACACAGAACTCTGCTTCCCAGAGCCTCTGTGCTCATGGATGTTGGTTGTGTGTGTATTGTGATTATTTTTGTTATTCCCTGGGCTCCAAACTGCCTTCAGCTGCCCCAAATGACCATCTGGAGTGCATCTCACTGTTTAATACTGAGGAGCCAGCAGGTGATGGAATAAAGCAGCTGTCAAGAGCTGCTGTGGAATGTTAATGGAATGATGAGCAGGTTGAGGGTGGGACAGGAACAGGAACAGGATTGTGCTGCTTGCAGGGGCTGCAGTGACAGGGAGATGCCTGAAGGAAGGCTGAATCCCAGCAGCTCCACGTCACATCCCACAGGCAGGGTGCTCTGACAGGGATCCACAGCCAGACACTGGCACTGGTGAGGGCACACCTCGAGTGCTGTGTCCAGTTCTGCCCCTCAGTTTGGGAAGGACATTGAGGGGTNCATGGGCAGGCAGAGCTCTGCTCCCATCCTGCCACTGCCACTCCTCATTTCCAGCTGTCACCACTGCTCTGCTCTGCCCCCAGCAGCCCGTGAGGATTTCCAGAGGATATCAGGGAGCAGGGCATGGGTACCTAACACAGAACTCTGCTCTCCAGAGGCTCTGTGCTCATGGATGTTGTTTGTGTGTGTATTTGGATTATCCACAGCTGGACATTCAGCTCACAGGGACTTCCTCAGGAGCTGGAGATGAAGGTTGATGCTCCCCTGAGGGAATTCAGGCTGAGCTCACCCAGCTGGACAAAACCCATCCTGGGTGTCCAGTGACAGGAGCATGACCCAGCCAGGGCTGCTGGGATAAAATGGGCTAAAGCAGAGGGCAGAAGGGTTTGAGAAGCTTCTTACACAGAGAATCTCCAAAGGTACAGGGGTGGGCAGGGTGTATCTAACTTTATTTCTTCAGCACACTGAATGCTGTCTCTGACTGATGCTGCTCTGCTCAGCCTGGCTGAGGTTATGGAAGAAAAGCTTGGAAAGGGATCCCAGACCACAGTGAAGAAACACTGAGCTGGAATTTGCAGCTCAGGGAAGGAGTGGGATGGAAGGAGAGCAGAGGGTATCAAAGAGCCTCTGGGAGACCACAGTCAACCCAGGGCTGATGGCTTTTGCTGGGTTTAGCCCCTACCTCTGACATTCCAAATATCTTAAACCCACGTGCTTGCCTTCAGTGTTTATCTCAGGGCTAACAGGAAATGTTCCAGCTGAGTATTCCACAGGCAGCTCCAGTCCCAAAGCAACCCAAAACCAAATTCCCATGGCTCATATCCGGAGCTGCTCCCTGGCAATACCTGTCTCTGAGCCCTTCCTTTGATGAGCAGGAAAATCTTATGCAAATCTTAATCCTCAATATCCTGTGAGGTGAGCACTGAACCTGCCTCACATCTGGGCAGTGGCTCCTGCAGAGCTCACAGGACACGTTTTCCTTGAGATTCTTTTTCTGTCTTAATCCAGAAATTGTCATCACCCCCCTTCCCTTCCTTTTTATCTCATTTTGGGGTCATGACACTGAAATACATCAGCCAGACCTTGCTGAGATCTGGGGAATTTTGGATCGGGGGGAGCCCACACTGTGCAGGAGAAGGCTGGAAGTGCTGGATCTGTGAGGGTCACCTGCACCTGCAGCAGCCCCAGCTCTCCTGAGCTGGGAAACACCTGAAAACATTATCTTCTAATTATTTGAAATGTTTTTAAATTACTTTAAACCATTTCAAATTATTGTTTTTAAAAAAGACAGGTAGAAAACAGCTGCATAATTCAGCTTTAAATCCAAGCATTGCATGTGCCAGAGCTCAACTCCGTGGGCAGGGGCTGGAGAACACAAAGGGCATACCCAGATGTGGCACAGCCTGGGCACACACAGATTTTAATTTAGCACAGAAATATCTGTTTTATCAGCATTTTCCCTCCTAGCAATAAATATTTTGTTCTAATTTTCCTTAATACCACAGCACTGAATTTTAATTTGATTTTTTAGTGATGCATGTATTGGTCAGCAAAGTAAAACACAAGAGAAGGAAGGAGTCCCCCATTCCTAAATTCCACAGGTTTTTGGGGACTTGTTTGCCCTCCCTAAGCAAAGAAACACCCAGGAATTTCAATTCTACCACTGCCCCAGGACAAGGAATGGCTTTACCTGGAAGACTGTGAGGATGGCAGCAGGGAAGGTATCAAAATTCGTGGTTGGAGTTTCATCTTGGAAATTGAACCTGGAGAGAAGGGAGAAATAAAAACCAGAGTGGGGAGGGCCAGGCAGCTCCAGGCAGCCCTGGAACACCCTTGAACACCCACAAACCAAGTCAGGGAGCAACATTTGTTCCACCTGGCTGTAACACCCCAGGCAAGCTCAGCAGGGAATGTCTCAGAAGGTGCTTAACAGAACCATCAGCAAAAACCCAATTTCATTCCCAGAGAAAATTCCGATGCTGTGAAATTCATTTTCATCCCCAATTAAAATGAACAATCAAAATCTCCAATGATTTTGCAGAATGAGCCATTCCAAGTAGTTTTCATCCTCGAGTGTAAAAGCCCAAACTGAAATTACTCTCTTAGCAGATAATTTCTTTTTACTATTTTAAAGATAAAATAGGTATTGACTGGGAAAATAAAAGACCAAACAAAACCATTTCATTATTTCAGTTCAGAAGTTCAGTTCAGTAACACTGTGATAGTCCTTACTGCAAAATTCACCACTGCTGGCATTTCTAATGAGAATAATCAGATCCAACAAAACTGTGCTTTCCAGCAGGAAAATATTCCAGAGTGCCATTCTATTTTATATTTGGATATTATATTTTAGAGTGGATAAATATAATGGCACTCTGGTTACCAGGGAAAGAACCAGTACAGAAATGCTGCCCCCCAGTCCTGTTTCAGCTCTGGTGTCCTGGGATGATGGGGGAGCTTTGAACTGGGGACATTCTCCCTTAGGAAAGAATCCAGCTCCAGGGAAAACCCCAGAACAGGAATTATTTCCCCATCCCCAGCCCTGAAATCAGGGATGTGAACCCTCCCAGGCAAAACAAAGATTCCTCAGACTTACTGTTAGAACCCTAGTTACTAAAAGTGTTCAACTTTCTGTACTAACAGACACTAACCCCCCAGAGAACACTACATTTGACCTAAAGCTGTAAATAAAATTCCAAAATTAAATAATAAAACTTAGATTATGAGTGTGTAATTTAAATAAAAGTGTGTAATATCACAAAGTAAAAAACTTAAGAGTTTAAAGTTTTAGAATAAAATAATTATATAATAATATATAATAATATAATTATTAGTGTATAACTCTAAACTCCATATGCAGTTTCCCAT
>VXBC01001037.1:79332-106907 GCA_013399945.1 Ploceus nigricollis
AGCCAGAGGGATGCCCTGGATTCCTACAATTGTTGATAAATGTGGAAAGGACTCCTCCTGGCTCTGGGGCTGGGGCAAAGGGATTTCCTGGGGTGCTCAGAGGCTGCTGTGAGTGCCAGGGGAGCTGCACTTACTTGGTGACTTTGAAGATCCTCAGCAGCCGCAGGGCTCGCAGGACGCTGATGCCAAAGGAGGTTCCCGGCTTCACTGCAGCCCAGATGACCTCAAAAATGCTGCCCACGATCACCTGCAGGGAGAGACCACCTCAGAGAGGGCACAGCTGCTGCTCAGCCCCCTGGGGTGCTTCCAGGGAGGCTCAGGAATCAGAGTTCAGGCTGCTCAGGAGAATCCTGAATTAGCCAGGAGAACTGGAAAACCTCACCCCAGCTTTCTGCATAGCCAGGAGGAGAACACTCTGTGATTTATACACTGAGAGGAGCTTGTTGCTTTCTTCTTTAGCAATCAAAATACCTTTTTTTGCAGGACACTGTCATTTTTAATTAGATTTTTTTAATGCTGGCTCAACTGCAAATGCCAGCAGTTGATGGGACTCAAGAAGAAAATAAAACTTGGGGGTTTTTACCACAAAATGCAAGTGATAACCTGAGATTTTTGTTTTAAACAAGCTTAAAACCAATGCAAAAAAGGACATTCTCCTGTCAGCCCACTGTAATTCCTTTTCCCACCCCACACAACCTGCAGAGCTGGCACTACCCCATCCTCCCCTTCCCATCAGAAGGACTGAAACTCCTCATCTACAGCAGAACAGCAGCTCTGGGCAACATCCACCAGAAACTTCTGGCAGCTGAGAGTCTTTAGGAGAGCAATTAAAGCAATAATTATTATGAGATCCTGCAAAGCCTCTGGCACAGACATCCCATCATCTGCCTGGCCTCAGCCTTGGGGTACTGAAAAAATTGTCCCAAATCAAGGTGGGCTTTGCAAATTTTGTTTTTCTGGTTGGTTTAAGGATGGCACAGAATTCACCTCAAGCAAGGAAAAAAATCTTCTAAAAAAATCCTTCATTAGGAAAAGGACAAACAGTGATGGGTTCAGCACAGCTGGGAAGGACAATTAAACCCACACAGGTTTCTGCAGAGTTAATAGGATCAAACAGGCATTTCCCTGCCAATTGCTGCCATAATTCACATCAACCCAACATTTCTGAGCTCCCACTGCCCGTGGGCCCCAGCTGGGCAGAGCACACCATAAACACCAGTTTAGAACTGGTTGGCACCACAGCCCAGCTGGTTTGTGCTGGGGGAGGGAGGATTAATGGGGGCAGCAGTGCTGGGAGCCCCTTTGTTACAAAAAGTTCAGGAGAATCCTAAATTAGCCAGGAGAACTGGAAAACCTCACCCCAGCTTTCTGCATAGCCAGGAGGAGAACACTCTGTGATCACACACAGAGAGGAGCTTGCTGCTTTCTTCTCTAGCAATCAAAGTACCTCAAAATACTTTTTTTTTTTTGAAGGACACTAATTTTTAATTAGAATTTTTTAATGCTGGCTCAGCTGGAAATGCCAACAGTTCCTTTTCCCACCCTTTCATGACAAAAACTTGGATGTCTCTGAAAATTCCATCACTGCTTAAGTGTCCTGCAACACACATGGTGCACTGGGCTTCCAGAAAATACAGAGGGAAAGGGAGATCCACAATAGTTGATAATTCCACTGTCTCCCATCTGTAGAAGAACAACTAAAACTTCTCCCCCACCACTGGGAATCCCTCATTGTCTCAGGTGAAGCTGGGTGTGTGTTCTATTGCCATCTGTCAGAGCTGGGGCAGTTATCCTNTTTATAACAATTCAGAGAGAGGGGGTTTACATTTTCCATTTCAGGGGAGGCTCCTGCCTTCCTCAGCACACAGCTGTCTGTTCAAACCCACACCCTCATGAATCAGCAAAAACCTTTCCTCAGCCCCTGTACATGGCACTGATAATTAATTTCCTCAGCAGGCCCTCCTGGGAGCCTGGCTCCCCTGCACTGCTGCTCCCCAGGCAGAAGTTGCTCTGGTTTGTTGTTTCACCCTTTGCACTCACACGGTTCTGTCTCGATGGTTTGTCAGACAAAACTGGCTACAGAGCTCTGTGATGTTCCAGTGCTGAATTCATTCTGGGGGCTGGAAGGTGGGTGAGGGAGGGAAAAACACAGACAGAAGGAGGATCCCTATGGATTCTCTGAAGGAGGAGGAATTAGCAACAGATCAACAGCTTTCCCTCCTGGGAAACCCTCGGCAGAGCTCCCTGCCAGGGCTGCACAGCCCACAAAGCTCAGACGCCTCCTAAGTTCAGCCTTTGCTTTGTGCCAGCTCCTAAATCACCTGTCCCTGACAAGCTTTCCTTGTGGAAGGAGCACCCTGGATTTGGGGATCCAAGGAAATTAGCAGCCAGCCTGGGGGGCAGCTCAGAGCCCACCCAGTGCAGGACATCAACCCTGGTGCTGCCCAAGGTGGATCCATTGAGGCCTCCTAATAAATCCCTGCTTTATTCCTGAGCTCTGTCCAGTCTCTGTTCTAGGGCAGCCTTCACAAGGCATCTGTGACACCCCTAAAGGACAATTTATGGACTGGGTCTGGGCACTGTCCCTTGGGCTGTGCAGGGACAACCCATCCCAGCCCTCTGAGCCACCACAGCTGCCAGGACACCCCAAAACCAGAGCCCCACGTTTGGGACAGCCTCGTGCAGCACCTCGGGGTGCTGGACATGGGTTTGTGATTGAATCTCAAATTCTGTTTACTCTGAGCTTTGCTGCTGTCACGGCCAAAAAGAGAATAAATTGGCTGAACTCAGAGCCTTGGATTTAGGAGGGTCACTCACTGAAGGTGACAACACCTCCTCCTCCCTTGTGGGAGCAGAGGAATTTGGCTTCATGGAGGAAGAGTCACTGCCAGCATTTTGGCAGATAAAAGCTAGAAACAACAGCCTGAATGTCAGAGCAGGGCTGGGTGAGGAGTGCAGTGACCTGAGCCGCTCTCCCTGTGCCGTGGCTGGATCTAAAGCTCCATATCTGGATTGTCACAACAGCCTGAGTCCTGCTCAGCCCACGCTGCCGATAAGAGAGGCCGAGCTCTCCTCTGCGAGCACAGATTACAGCTAATAGCTTTTAATGAATAAATTAACATCCACACGCCAGGCTCTTTGTCAGGTGGAGCCAAACCCAGCCCCACTATTCACACCAGAGCTGCAGTTTGAGCCTGGACTTCTGCACGGAAAGAATCTGAATTATTGCCCTGCTGTCACCTCATCAGGTGTTTGCTGCTCCCGGTGGTGCCTGAAAAGCTCTGCCTGTGTGACTCCAGGTGAAGGCTGCTCGGTGGGTGACACGAGCAGGAAGATGTGTGGGGTTTTTTTGTCCTTCAATCAGCTCATTGCGATGGGAGGACAGGATGTGCCGGCAATCAGAGCACTCAGGGGTGCTGCTGCTGCCAGCAGCCCGGGGCTGCAGGAAATGAAATCCCCCCGCTGTCACTTCCCTTCCAAAAGGAGGATAACGAGGGAAGCTTAATGCATTTCACTGCTAATTTATACCGGGATTGCTCCCCACAGGGGACACTCCCAGCACCACCTCCCGTGCATTTCCATACTCATCCTTAAATCGGCACCTGAATGACAGGAGAGACACCTGCTTGTCACACGGAGGGTTTTCAAGGACACGGAGTGACAGCATGGAGGTTTCCCACTGCCAGAGGGCAGGGCTGGATGGGATATTGGGAAGGAATTCTTCCCTGTGAGGGTGAGGAGGGGTTGGAATGGAATTCCCAGAGCAGCTGTGGCTGCCCCTGGATCCCTGGCAGTGTCCAAGGCCAGGCGGGATGGGGCTGGGACAACCTGGGACAGTGGAAGGTGTCCCTGCCCATGGCAGGGGGTTGGAATTAGATGATTTTAAGGTCCCTTCCACCCCAAACCATTCCATGATTTATCCACCCTGCTGGACGTTACTCACCCCAAAGTCAAAGCAGTTGAACGAAGAGTGGAAGTAATTCCTTGGCCCCAGCCCATACATCTTCAAAGACATCTCAGTGAGGAACAGCCCCAGGAAAACAAACTCCGCGAAATCTGGAAACAGGAGAGGAGATTCAATCAATCCATGAGCCATTGGTGGGCAGAGCTCTGTATGTGGGGAACATTTTGTTCCTTATTTCACAGCACCAAGGGCCTGCTGGCAGCAGGAAACCCCTGTGCAATGGCAAACAGGAGCCAGGCACAGTTTGGCACAATTCTTTCTGCGTGTCCATGAGCTGTGTGAAGGCAATGCTCACCTGTACCCCTGGGTGGGGGAAGGAGCATTAAATAAAATCCTCATTGTCTCCAGAAAGGAATTTCAAAGGAAAGCACTGGATCTCATATTTTTAAAGGTCAAATTTAATTGCAGAGATGTTTTGGGACTTCTGTACTTGCAAGAGATGGAAACTTTTGGGTGTGGGGTGTAAGTTTCTGTACCATCCTCTGATGATAAAAATACCTTTCTACCCAACAGAAGTGCTGACTCTGAGGTCTCATATTCAGAGGTGTTGTGTCTCCTGTTACCACATTTATTTTTATTATGCCTTGATAGCCCTGTAATTATGGAAGAGCCCCTTCTGTTTCCTTTTCCTTCACATATCACAGGCTGGGAAGCTTTTGATGGGAAAATTTATCACCTATGATGAAACAAAGGGCAGAAGGAACAGAGCTGGAGGCTTCAATTTCCACATCAAGTTTTGAGAACTTGAAGCTACAGCAAACACTGCCTTTGGCATTTTAAGTTTGGATCTGGAGGCCAATAAGCAACAGCAAGAGTGAAATGTTAAAAACAAAAAAAAAAACACCAAAAAAGGCAAAACCCACCTACACTACCAAGAAAAACCAAACAGCAGAAGGCAAAGCTCTCTCTCTGGAGAAAAGATGAGGAAAAGAATCAAACCTCAAGAGGTGGGGATTAATCACCTTGTTTAGTGCAGCACAGGAGGTTCTCAGAGGCTGCAGCAGAACAGATGCTACAAGAAAGTCTCCTGTAATTTCAGTTTTATGATTCCAGGAATGATAAAAAGGAGATGGTGCCAAACTTTACACAGAGGTGCACAGAGACAGAAGAGAGGCAACAGATACAAGGAGAAATTTCAGCAGGATGAGCCTGGATTCCAGGGGCTTTGCACTCTGGGGCAGCTCCCATCTCTGCTCTAGGACAGGGACAGGAGCCAGGGAACGGCTGGGGCTGGGCCAGGGCAGCTCAGGCTGGAGATCAGGGCAAGGTTCTTCCCCCAGAGGTGCTGGCACTGCCCAGGCTCCCGAGGGAATGGGCACGGCCCCGAGGCTGCCAGAGCTCCAGGAGCCTTTGGACAGCGCTGCCAGGGATGCCCAGGGTGGGGTTGTTGGGGGGTCTGGGCAGGGCCAGGGGCTGCACTGGATGATCCTTGGGGATCCCCTCCAGCTCAGAAGATTCCATGATTCCAGCATTCTCTGACCTCCTGCAATCTGCACCTTCAGCTGAGTGTGGGGAGAGACAGGAGGGAGTGAGGGTCCTTCCACCTGCCTGGATTTCCATTCCCAGCCTTGCACATCCATAGGGAGTGAGCAGAGCTGGCCCAGGGCCACTCTGGGTGTCTTTGGAAATGCCTTGAAAAATGCAGCTTCAATTACCCAAAAATAAAAAGGGGTTTTAAATTTTAAATGAAAGCCAGTCATGGAACACCATGGGCATAAAGTTCCCTGAAATGCAGGAAGCAATAATGAGATGAGAGAGGCTTTATTAACACCTTAGTGAGGAGCCTGCAAGGACACCTGTGCCAACATTTGCAAAAGGGGAGGAAATTTCAGGCGAGTATTAATTATCCCACGTGACCTGCTCTCCTTGAAAACAGGAGCAGGATCACTAAAGGAGACTCTCAAGGGCAACGTGTTCCCAGCTGAGGAACAAGATAACAAAATCTGAGACCCACAGCCTTTTTCCCAGGAAGAGGCAGATCCACCCTCTGGATCTCAGTGCCCAGGGAAGAGCATGGGCACAGGAGCAGCAGAACTCCCTCTCACCTTGAGCTTAGAGCTTTTGAGGAGAGCCCTCTTCACACCTGACCAAGCTGCAACTTTTCTCTCCTTTCTCACAGGACTCAGTGAGGAAACTCTGTCTCCAGCACCAAGGATCCCAGAGTAAAGAGATATCCATAATTGTGCTGGGAATCCATCTGACCTTCCATCTGCTCTGGTGAGGCCCCACCTGCAGAGCTGCCTCAGCTCTGGGACCAGCAGGAGGACCTGGAGCTGCTGGAATGAGTCCAGAGCAAACCTGGAGATGCTCCAAGGGCTGGAGCCCCTCTGCTCTGGAGCCAGGCTGGGAGAGCTGGGGAGAAAAAGGCTCCAGGGAGAGCTCAGAGCCCCTTCCAGGGCTCCAGGAGAGCTGGAGAGGGACTTTGGGGTCACACTCAGCAGGTGGTGCTGACTGGCACGACTTCCAGAGGCAGTGTCCCTATGCCAAGGGTTGATATGCAGCCAGTGCTATGAAAGCTTTGTTAAATCAGCTGATAAAATCACAGGGAGAGGTTGTAGATCCTCCAGGAAGCAGTGCACAGCCCCCACATGCGTCACATCTCTAGCAGGGAGAGTCTCATCCCCTTATCTCTGCCCCAGCCTCACCTGTCTGAGTCACACCTCAGTGGCCTCCAGATTCTTCCACAGAACAACAAAAATCCTCAGCAGTGTTTTTTAACTGCAAATTTGCACCAACAGACCTCAGGACACTTTGCCAAGACTATTACCATCATCCCAAAGGAGCAAAAAAGGAGGAAAGACCAAGGATTAGTGTTCAGTCACTGCTCCAGCAGGAGGCTGAACACACCCTGGGTATCACGACTGCAAAAGTGTCACCATCAGGCTGACACATCCTGCAAACACACATGCAAATCCAGAATATCACCCAAGAAAAACCTAGAAAGTGGCAAAAGAGAATCAAGAAATATTTGATTATATATGAAAAATAAAATATATAAAGGCAGGAAATGTTTAAAACTCAGAGCATCTAAAAACCAACTTCCTTCTGCTGCTCCTGCAGGAGCCACCCTTGGCCTTTCCCAGCTGATGAATTCCAGAGCAGAGCCCAGACCTGGCAGCAAGAGCTGTGTCTCAGCAGGTACCAGATGCTACAAATCACAGCCCAGTGAGGCTGGGATGGAGGGAAGTGGAATTCAGACCCTGAACTCCTCAGGCAGAAGGAGTTGGCTCCGTGGAGAGGCTGCTGCATCCAAACACACGATTTCTTCTGAGAAGGCCCTGCCTAAATAATTGAAAATGCAATTTTGTTGTTTGGGCCTCCTGGTATTCAAACCTCACCTAATTTCATTTGCCTTACTCAAAAGCATTTTGTGATGTGATTTAAGGAGGAAAAGTTTGTTACAAACACTTTTATTTCATTTCCAAGCTGTGCTGTTGGCAAAGGCCGTGCAAGCATCCCTTCACCCCACACCTTTGAATTAGGTTCTTAATTAGAGTTACCAGCTCCTTTTTGTCAATCATTTATGGATTAATTCCATTTCTGCCCCACTCCAAGTCCAGTGGCATCAGAAGCAGGTGCTGAGCCTGACACTTCCCTCTCCTCACTCTCCTCTCACCTCAGCAGGGCAAAACTTCCCCCTTTTTGCCCAAGCAGATGTGAAATGCTCAGCAGGCAGAAATAAATATGCTCCAAAAAGCCTCTTCCTTGCAAATGCTGCATATTGGTACCCAGAGGGAGCTGGGTCTTCACTTCAAAGGCAACAACAGCACCAAAAAAAGGCCAAATTGCCCCAAACATGAGGTTCAGCACTGGGCAGGCTCTCAGGCCACAATGGCTCCAATGCTGTGTTCAAATACTGGATTTATCAAAAGGAGACACTGTGGATTTGGGGTTTAGACCTACACAGGAGGGATCCCTGCAGGATTTGCTGGAAAAAGAAGAGAGCTTTGGGAAGGGCAGCCCCTGAGTGAGCCAGTGCTGAAACCTCCTCCCCACAGTCCCAAAAACCCATCCCAGAGTCCCTAAAAACCCATCCCACAGATCCAGAGAGCTCTGGTCCCACCTTCACCCCACAGCTTCAGCCAGAGGAAGAGGAGCCCAGCCCCATCCCCATCCCTGGGGCTCCTGCCCTGCACCAATGCCTGCAGCTGCTCCCACAGCAGGAGCTGCTGCACGTGTCCAAAGGCACAGCCCTGGTCCCTCTGCACCTCCACGGTGTCCCCAACATGGATTTTGAGTGGCCCCCAGTTGAAAATTCATCTTTGCTGCTACCAGACCCCGGTGATGCCATTCCAGAGTTGGTTTCTGACAGAAATCTCTTCTTTCTCAGAATATTGGCAGTGGTGGAAAGGAGCGTGAAGAGATGATAATAAAATCATGAAATATATTCTTTTATAGGCAACTGCAGCTTATTTAACCAAAGTTCTGTGCTTCACTGAGCAGTGTCCATCTGCAGCATGAGAGAAATCCTACTTGGCCTGGAGTCCTTTCCACACAGAGAAGGAGAATCTCTGATTGAATTTGAGGATAATTACAGGGGCATGAAGCACGGCCTGTTATTAATCATACCACAAGAATTCAAAGAATTCCTCATCAGTGCTTTCAATAAGGCTAAAGAAATCCCAAGCCTCTCTCCAAAGCTCCTGCAGTCCTTTTTCCAAAGCACTTGTACAGATATGGAGCATCAAGCAGAGAAAGCTAATCAGAACAATTCAAAACAGAAAAGTTAAAAGAAAAGACCAAGGGAAAAATAAATCAATGCAGACCCGTAGGCTTTTACCAACTGTTCTTTAAGTAAAATTAATTTGTAATGTAATTAAACTTCTCCCCAGAGGGACAGGTATAATTGAATTAGAGGTGCCTGGGTAGAGTTGCAGGGTTTAGCAGATCCTTTCCCGTGCTCCTCTCCTGCTGCTACAGCTCCCAAAAATCCTCCTCAGTTCATTCCTGAGCACCTTCCCCAAAACAACATCATTGGAATTTCTGATTTCTCTCTTGCTCTGCATCACACCAGCCAGGCCCTGCTCCTCTGCAGTGGTGTTCCCTCATCATGGATTAACTTTTAAGCCATTTTTAAACTCTGTCACTCTCCCAGTTAAAGGATTTTGCCAAGTATTTCCAGGAGCTGTTTCAAATCCCCTGGTTTTGTGCTGTCTCCTTCTGCCTCTGTCTGATGGATTTGTGCACAAATCTTGGGCAGAACGGGGCTTTCCAGGAGCACTCCTGCAGGGCTCAGCCCCAGCTGGGCTCCCTCCCAGATGTTTGTGCTGCAGAGTTACCCAGGCAGGAGTGAGGGGACACGTCCAGTCTGGCCATCACTGTGACACCAAAACAACCAGCAAAGTCCTTAAGGCACCAAATATTCCCTGCACTCAGTATTCAATCAGGGATCTGTAGAAATATGAGGCTAGGAAAGCTCTGCCATCCCCCAGGAAAGGGGCAGGAAGGTTTAGGTGCACAGCCAGGTGTGAATGCAGTCCCACAGCTCCTCAGCCTGGAATTCAGGAGGGGTTGGAGGTATGGGATACTTGGAATTTAAGAGGTTGAACTTGTAGGGCTTTTCAGGACAATGCTCCAAAGTTCTTTGTTCAAAAATCACACTAAAATAGGTTTGTGCCTGGAGCAGAGACAATCATCCCCAAAATGAGCCCACAGAGCCTCTGCTTCTTCTCTTGGAGAGAACCATCTTAAAAATTAAAACAAACCCCAAAACAAACAAATAAAAACCCCCCAAAATTGTCTGGCCTACATTAGAATTTCCACTATGACCATTCATGGAGAGATTTAAGTGGGATATTGGGAATTAGGAATTGTTCCCTGGCAGGGTGGGCAGGCCCTGGCACAGGGTGCCCAGAGCAGCTGGGGCTGCCCCTGGATCCCTGGCAGTGCCCAAGGCCAGGCTGGAGCAGCCTGGGACAGTGGGAGGTGTCCCTGCCCATGGCAGGGGGTGGGATGAGATGGGATTTAAGGTCCCTTTTAACCCAAACCAGGCTGGGATCTCTGGTTTTTATTCTCGTTGTCACAGTGACCAATCTTGTACCACCCTGTCTAAAAACCCAGTGTAAGCATCCACAAAACCTTTCCCTACTTTGGGATAATCTGTTTTTTTCTGTGACCCACATTGGGCTGCCTCTCCCCAATGCCAGGGGAGTTTCCAGCAGGGTTTAATATCCCAGAAATACTCAGAGCTCCTGGATGAAGGTGACAGAGATGCTGAGGGGTCTGGAGCATCTCTCTTGTGAGGACAAGGCTGAGAGAGCTGGGGCTGTTCAGCCTCCAAAAGAGATGATTGAGAGGAATCTGATCAAAACATCAGCAGGGAGGGCTCAGAGCAGGGCCCAGGCTCTGCTCCAGGGGCCCAGCAATGGGACAAGCAGAACAGGCAGGAACTGATCCCAGGAAGTTCCACCTGAACATGAGGAAGAACTTCTTCCCTGTGAGGTGAGCAAGCAGCTCAGGAGGCTGTGGAGCCTCCTCCCTGGGGATATTCCAGAGCCATGTGCACACAACCCTGTGCCCTGTGCCCTGGGATGGCCCTGCTGGAGCAGGGAGGTGGCACCAGGGACCCTCTCAGGTCCCTTCCCTGCCCCATTCTGGGATCCCTTTCAGGGCTGGTTTGTGAAGGACCTGTCCAGGTGTTTCCCCACTGGCACAGGGCCCTCAGGGCTCCAGGTAAAGGGAGTGGGATGGTGCAAAGGCTGGGAGGATGCTGAGAATTTAATCCCCAAGAAATCCCAATTTTTGGTGGTTTTCTGCCTCCTCCATTAAATGTAAGGCAGTGGGATCCCCCACTCCCAGCTCAGTGGGACTCTACACCAAGAAATTCAAACCTGCTGCCCAAGCTGACACTAACTGACGTCACTGGGTGTTCTGGACAAATGCAGAGCTCCCGAAACATGGATCCATCCCTAATTCCAACCTGTTCCCTGTTTCTTGTCTTCAGCTGGGATAGATTGGAAGGCTAATTTGTGGCCTCTGTGTCAGATAAGTTTCCCAGCTGGATGTGAATAATTCCAAGAGACAGAACCAGCCCTTCCAGCCCTCACTGGAACATTAAGGAGTTTCTGGCTCGTGGATTTCTTTGTGTTCCCTTGGAAAAGTCACTGCATAAGGTGCTCCCAAAACTGAGTTTTGTAAATCTGTGACCTTTTTTTGAGTTGAAAGACTTCAAGTGTGGGGTTTGTTTCCTAAACATTTAGTCCTAATTCCAGAGGAAATCCTAATCCTCAAACTTTTAATTACTCTGCCAATCTAGCTTATTATTTCTTCTGGTAAACTGAGGTAATGAATAAGCAAGAGTGACTTCTCTGTATAGTCTGTCTCTCTTTTCAGTTGAAATCATGCAAAAAAAAAAAAGACTTGAAAGAAATGTCTGTCCTTATTATATATCTCTCATTAGAGCTCCATTACCAGGTGGCATTAAATATTTCAACAAATATTAATAAGAGCTTTTGATGTCAGAGCAGTCAGTATTCCTGACCTCTTAGGTCTAGTAAAAAAAAAACTTCAAAAGTTTGCCTTCCTTGTAATAAGGTAAGACCTGAGCATCTGAGGCAAGAAATATTTAAGTATCTAATTTATAGAGAAATCAAGGCAAATTAGGTAGATAAGGATCTTTAAAGATCTAAGCCAACATTGTTAGACTGTTGGAAATACTTGAGGTTTTTTCCCAGTCTTCTGTTTGGTTTTTTCAGAAGCTTTATTTAAATTTTCATCTGGTCAAGTGCTGAACAACAGATTTGTTCCTGGCCATTTTACAGGGTCAGAAATGGCCAAAGGAATGGCTTTGTCTTCCAGGAACAAACCTCATCCCATCCCTTCAGAAGGAAAAATTTGCACTATCAGCATGAGGAATTTCTAGGAGTTTTCCAGCTCTAGGAGTCCCAGCCTCCAAACTTCATTAAAATAAACAAAAAAGCTCCATCCCTCACCTTCCATATTTTTTAAAACCAAGCTTTGTCAGCAAGTCTGTGACCTCAGGGAGACACCATTTCTCATTCATCAGAGCAATTTAAAAACTCATATTTCAAAAGCACTTCTAGACTCTCTAAGCTAAACCAGGTGACCACAGGAACCAGCTAAAATAAAATCTTTTCACAAATATAGGATAATCTTCCCTCTGGGGATATTTCTGTCACTTAATGTCACAGGAGGGCACCATGACACTCACCCCATATCATCACACCCCATGAGGGAGGGCATGGAACCAAAAAAGAGCTGTAAAGTTGCAACCTTTTAAAGGCTCTGACAGGAATCACAGGGCTTAGTGCCTGATTCCATAAGCACTGGCAGATTTTTATCTCCCAGGCCACTCCAGCTGCTGGTACCCCAGGAATATCAGAGCTGGCAGAGCTCTGAGTGTGTCCCCAACAGCAATGGGTGTCCCCAACCCATGGGTGCAGATCAGCTGCCAAGTGGCACAGATTTGCAGGTCTCTGGGCACAGGTAAGCCAGAGAATCCTGCTTTTCCCAGGCATCATTCCCCTTCCTTTTGTGCATCCTGCTCCAGGACCAACCCTCCAGCCCCATTCCAGGACATTTCCTCCTCTCCTGCTCCAGGACCAACCCTCCTGCCCCCTTCCAGGACAATTCCTCCTCCTGCCCCCCTTCCAGGACAATTCCTCCTCTCCTGTCCCAGGCTTTACACCTGATTAAATCTCAACTTTGCAATAACCTTTAGGATAACATTCCTCTCTCAATCTAACACCCTGGTGGATTTTTTCTGAATTGTGTGAATCAATAATCTGAAATATGATTTGAAAGAGAATTGAGATTGTTCAGTCTGGAGAAGGAAAGCTTTGAGATGACCTAAATGTGGCCTTCCAGGACCTGAAGGGGCTGACAGGAAAGGTAAAGAGAGACAATTTACAAGGGCCTGAAGTGCCAGCACAAGGGGAATGGTTTCCCACTGCCAGAGGGCAGGGTTAGATGGGATATTGGGAAGGAATTGGGGATGGGATATTGGGAGGACAGGGATTGGAATGGAATTCCCAGAGAAGCTGTGTCTGCCCCTGGATCCCTGGAAGGGTCCAAGGCCAGGTTGGACAGGGCCTAGTAGAAGGTATCTCTGCACAGGGGGTAGAATAAGCTGAGCTTTAAGCTCCCTTCCCACCCAAACCATTCTGTGGTTCCACAAGCGGTGAGTCAGGAGAACCAAGCTCTGAGGGACGCTGCGAGCCGGGACGTGAGCGCGGCACCGCGGGACCGCAAACGCCAGAGCTGCCGAGGGAACAGCAGTGGCCAGTACTCACAGAGAGCAGTGGTCAGCTTCTCGGGCTGGTCATAGTGCACCATGGCCACACAGAGGGTGTTGAGGGCCACCACGCAGAGCACGACCCAGTAGAAGCTCTGAGCCTTCACCATGCGCCGGATGAAGAAGCGGAACATCTTCTCTTTCCTCCTGAAGTAGGACGAGCTCTCGTTCTTCCCACTCTTCAAACTGGCGCGGGCAAAGGGAGACCCTGGGACAGAAAGAAGAGTCACCACAGCCCACCCCAGCAGGGAGAAGGCTGGAGGGGGTTCCTGGGCACACAGAGCCTCTCCAAGCACCAGAACAGCTCAGCAGGAAGCTGGGAATGCTGAGAATGGGCTGAGCAAGGGCGTCTCGCTTGTAATGAGGGATGAAGGCTGGGCTTTTAAAACTTCACAGGTCAATGCCTAGCTCTGCCATCTAAACTGGCCTTCCAAACCTCTGCAGCAATCCTGATTGTCCCAGTTAAACTCATCACTTTTGCTGGTTGACAGGGACAAAGAGCAGCAGGCACAGGGTATTTCTGCCCACGGTACGGAGCACGTCCTCGTGGAGCTGGGTAGGTGTGACAGGAAAGCTGGTCCCTGTTTTTCCTGCTCCAAGGACCAGTTACGAGAGAATTGAGTGAATTCTCCTTAATTCACTCTCCAGCCTCAGCTATTTCTTTAGCAGAGGGCTCAACCTGCCTCCGTGCATCAGATTTTGGGCTCAGCCATTCATTTGTCTCAATTCTGCCTCTATCAGCTCCATTTCCACTCTGGGCTGAAACCCTGGCAAAGAGTCAAGGGTTTCAACAATAGGAAGCTGATGGAAGAAATGATTCCTGATGTCAGCTCTCCCCCTGGGGTAGAGGCACTGCTCAGATGAAAAGGCAATCTCCAGCCGGTGCTGAGGCAGGAGAAATCAGGAATAAGGGAATAAACACAGGGACCCCTTGGGGCTCCTCTGCAGCAGCCACGGAAGCTGCTGCAAGCAGGGGAAATGGTGATTGTGCCAGGCTGGCCACTGCCTGTGCCAGTGGTTTGTGACAAGATATCCTTGCTGCCCTTCCCCATCCTGGGATGGAGCATCCCAGCAGGATGAGCAGGACATGGCCTCGTCCTGTCCTGGAGCAGGTGGCTCTCCTGGGCTCAGTGACATGAGCAAAGAGTTCTGGCTTCAGCAGCCAAATCTTGGAGTGTGATCACCTCCATGTCAACACTTGGAACGGGTGAGAATCTCACCCAGCCTCATCCTGCAACATCAACTACAGCAGCCAAAGAAAGGATGAGGCATCCAGATGTGACAGCAGCGGGTTCTCCAAGCCTCACAGCCCCACACAAGTGTGATGTTCCCCCGTGGAAAGTGAGCTCTCTGCTCCATTTCATGTTTCTGGCCAGCACTCCAAAAGCAGAGCTGGCCTTGGCCAGGCTTTGAACAAACTCCATGCTGAAAAAATCAGTGTGTTCTTCTGTTGGTTTGAAAATCCTGCCTTTGGCAGTTTGGAAGAGAAGAAATCACAGTGCTCCTCCTCTGCTCTGCTTTAAGACAACAAGAAGAGCCACAGTTTGGGATTTAGGCTGCTTCATATCACAGCAGTCCTTAGCAGGTACAGAGCTCTCAGATATCCAAGCCCCTCTGTGCTCCCAGACTGGCAAAGGAACAGTGCTGCCCTCTCATTCCTGTCTGCTGATCTTCCAGAAATGCAAAGCAGTGATATTTAAACTGCTCTAACATGGAAAACATCCCCCTCTCCAGGCTTTGGTGTCTGGGAATCAAGGCAGCGCCCTGTGCCTGGTACAGCACAGAGAGGGGAAAGAAAAGAATAAAAGCTAAGAACAGCTGCAGAGAACACCCTGGGAAGTGTTTACCACTACAGAGCTTTATACTGCAGTTACAGAGCTCATCAAGGTGCTTGTGTCTGAATTAAAGTGCAGCATTTTCAGCCAATGGCCAGAGAGAGACCTGGCAAAGTCTCCCCATCCTGAGCTACATCTTCACACGGTGCTCAGGGATTACTTGTTAGTTCTTCCACGCTCCTTCTGCTCTCATCTGAACACATGACAGAAAACCATCCAAAAACCCCTTTTCTCCAAAACAGATCCTTTATGTGTAATTGCCCACGTGATCTGATTGTTTGTGCTCTGCATTTCAGCCTCTTCACAAGCCTGCAGAAGTAGCTGCTTAATCCATTCCTTCTTTTCTGCCTCGTTCCATGAATCAAAATCAAAGCCACTTTTCCCAAGTGAGTGAAGCACTCGCAGGAGGAGGAAAGCACTGCTGTTATTTTCCCTGCCATATGCTCCTGAGACAGTTCCCAGCTCTGCCTCAGATTATTCCCAAGCCCAGATGCTCCATCATCCGTTGCCACCTGAAATGCTGAACTCCAAGATCTGTTGGCATGGCATTGGCTGCCCAGAGCCTGGAGGGACTTGGATTTGGAGGCAAAGATCTCATAATTATTGCAGCTGTGAGCAACTATTCCAAAAATGACCATTCCTTGTTATCCATGCAGGGATCTGGGAGAAAACAACAACAAACCAAACCAAAAATGCACACAGGCTGCTGCATTTTTGCCCTTTCTCAGCACCAAACCTCTCCTGGAAGTGGCAGCAGTTTCACCACAAACCCTGCAGCCCAGGGGACTGTGGCAGCTCAGTGCTGGTGTCAGGAACATGCCAAGCCACGCTCATTTTCTGCAATGAACTCTTCCTTTAAAGGGGGAAAAATAAATTCCAGCAGCAGCTGTGATCCCTGAAAACATCAAGGCCAACTTTCCAAAGGCCAGTTGAGGCACTCATGCTGTGCAAGCAGCCACGGACACGGATTCTCAAATGTGCTGTTTGTGCTGCTCCTCCTGTGCATCCAGGATTTGCTGCTTCGTGGGGACTGGGCTGCCAAGACATTTCTTTGGAAGATAATGAGAACATCTGCTGCTTCAGCAGCAAAACAGACTCCAACAACAGGCTCGGGGATGAGCAAAGCGCCCGACTGCGGAGCAGCAGGAGATGCCTCTCCCACGGCTCAGAGGGTTTTGGCTCCAGCAGCTCCCTGAGGTGGGTGCTGAGTGCCCAGAGCCTCCCCTGGCAGCCCAGAGCTGCCTCTGCCTCCCCAGCTGGGCAGATCTCAGCAGGGAATCAGCTCTGAGAGCTCCAGAACAGGCAGCACCTCCTCAGCCTGAGGATACCAAATGCACCCCAGCAATGCCCCACAGTGCAGGATGCCCTGCTCTGCACTGGAACTCCAGGTCTGGCTTTAAAATCACTTCAAGATCTTCCTCAAAGACAAGAATGAAAGAATTGAGGCCACTGCCCAGCACCTCCCAGTGACCACTCCCACAGCAAAGGCTGTGACACCTCAGCTGGGCATTAGTGGACAAGGGGACTGTGGCCACTTCTTCTCCTCCCTCCAGCAGTGTTGTTTGGCAGATTTGGGGTTCATTAGCATGAATGAGCACGTTCCAAGCAGAATCCCAGGATGGCCAGCCCAGCAGGGACTGTCCCAAGGCTTTGCAGGGCTGTCCCAAGGGTGCAGCATGCAAGAGCTGAGGCAGGCAGCGCTGGGACAGGTGAAGCCACGGAGCTTTTTGCTTTGGGAAGTTGAGTGCTGCTGCAGCAGCAGTGGACATTCATTCTCCTTCAGGAAACTGCAGCTTCTGGAGCAAAGGAGCCGCTCCAGAGGAGGAAACACGACATGGACAGGTTCAGGTGGAGATCGAAACCTCGGGGGATGCGAAGCCAGTACTCACCAACGGAGCAAATGTCTGTGAAATGGTCCTCACCTTCTTCTGCATGAATCAGGTCATTTTTGCTCTTCTTTATTGCGGCTCTTTTCAACACTGCGTGCAAATTAAAGAGAAAATGCCCCGTGAGGATGCAGAGTGGATTCTCTCTCCCCCTCCCTTCACTCTCCAGGGCCAGCATTTCCTTCCCAATGCCAGCTTAAAGCTCTCCCACCAGGGTACCCTGGAGCAAACCGGACAACCCACAACCCCGCAGGGCCTCTGCACGCCTCAGTGCCAGGGTGCTTCACTCCTTTGCCCTTCCAGCTCTTGAAGGTTTGCCAGGCACAGCTCTGCACGTTCCACTTGATGCAGCAGATGCAGGAGGGTGGGGGGTCACTGCAGCTGCCGGGCCTTTCAGCACAGCACAAAGGCTGGGCAGGGACACTGGAGCTTCCTGAGCCCCACGGGGCTGGGAGATGAGTGCTGCCACCCCTGGAGCCATCCGTGCTGTTTGCAGCGGGCACCGGGAGGGAGTCAGCGTTTACAGAGCTCGGTTTAACACCCAGCCATGCCTCAAGGAGCAGAAATGCTGCGTGGAAAAAGCGGCCACACATCAGTGAGCAGCCTCTCAGCAGCACCCGGTGTGCAATCCCTGCCCTCGGGGGATGTGGGAATTCTTTGAAAACACTTTTTTTTTCCCTCCAAAAGCAGCTTTTAGTGGGGAGGGCAAACATCACTACATTTACTCCAACAGGGAATGAGAGCTCTGCACTGTCCACCCGGACACGGGGGTGAGGCAGGAGCACTGAGGACGCTGCTCCCAGGACCACCTACCTGCAGAACCTTGAGAAGTGGCAGAAAAAAAAATCACGTTGGTACAGTTTGGTGACAGCTTCGAGACATACAGTAACTGAAGCAGCACTTTCTATCAGCAGTAAGACACCCCACGGTGTGGTGATACAGACTGGTCCGTGGGCACACACAGCAAAGCCACTCACGCTGCAGAGACTGCCCCGGGGAGGCTCCTCCACAACATCCCCTCACCCTAATTTCCTACAGATTCGTTTCCCACACTACACGGATTGCCCTGCCCTGACAGAGACACGGATGCGCTTCCTCCTCCTACGGGAGTGACTTCAAGGGAACACCCAGAGCGTCACCCAGGCTCGGAGAGGGGAGGATGCTCTGAACCTGTGATCTGGATCCATTGCTTGGCATTGTTTGTGCTCCTTGCTGCCCCACCCAGCTCTAGGCTGAATCCTCAGTCCCAGCAATGCCAGCTCGGGGGTCCCTGAGGCTGTGTCTGTCCCAGTACACTCCAGCATGTCCAGGGCCATCCTCAGCGCTGGAGCGCAGCCAGCACTGGGATTAAATTCTTCCAACACTCCCTGGCATGAGCTGAACAACTTTTTATCTTCTCCCCCAGGAAACTCCTCCGTGTGTTTGGCAGTGAGGTTGTGCCATCTCTCCAGGCACGTCCCTGTGTTTTGGGGACTCAGAATCTACCACCATAGACGTGGGCTGCTCCACACCAGCTGCACCAAGGCTGGGAACATTCTCGGGCTCCTTTGGCTTTAGGATAAGAGAAGCCTGAGTATCTCTGGGTCTTTACTCCGTGCCTTGCACCCACCTGGGTTTCTCACAGCACTCAACCTCTCAGACTGCTCCTCAGACACAAACTCCAGCTGAAGCCTGGCAGCCCTGGCTGCAGCCAGGTGCCGGCCAGGCTTCCCCAGCTCACGCACACCCCCGACACTCACACAGGCCTGGCACACCTCACACGCACACCTCAGCCCTGACCTGCTGCAGCCCCAGCTCTTCCAGCCCCAAATCCTCCCCGGCGCAGGTCACCGGGCTGGCCGAGGCTGGAGCAGCACCTGATGCTCCGCAGAGCTGCACGGCTGGGAGCCAGGCAAAACCACCTGGGGACTGTCACCGGTGACCTGGGCACGGGGGGCGGGGGGGAAGCTGCCCCTGTGTGCCACTAAGCCCCTGGTGATTTGCAATCCACTCACTGTTGTAGCTGCTGCCGCTGCCAGTCTCTGCCGGCGCCGTGCCTTGAGGAATCGGCCCTTCCGAGGCGGCCCTCCCTGACAGTGAATGGGAGGAGAAAAAAAAAGAGGGGGGGGAGGGAGGGGAGGGGAAAGGAGGAGACATGGGAGGACGAAAGATGGTCAGAAAAGGGAGAGGGAAGAATCTTTAACTGAGCTTTGAGTGGCTGGCGCATCCTAAGAGCTGTCGGGGCTGGAGGCACAGGGGGAGCATCCCCGTGGCCTCGCTGCTCGGCTCCTCCGGCCGTCCTGCCACGCCGGGCTCGCACGTCGGAAGGAAGGATCACCACACCCTGTTATGTCTTACTGCTTACAGCTAACAGGGGGCTCAGTCCCTTGGTCAAATCCGTTCGGAGCCCTGCCTTCTCTCGGTCAGCGCATTCGCTCTTCTCCATCCTTCTGGCAGCCTCTACCCCCTGCACACACAGCCAGCCACCCTCGGCAGGGCGTGGGCACCGACCCCGAGGGCACATCCCCATCCCGGGCCGGTGTGGGGTGTCCCATAACTGCTCCTCAGCCACCTGCAGCCTGGAGAAGGGGCTCTGTGGCCGGATTTGTGCCGGGTGCATGCGGGAGGATCCTCCTGCTCGGGAGGAAGGCGTGGCAGTGACAGCAGTGGAACCTCTCCCGTGGCACAGGAGGAAAATGCCCAGCAAAGCCACCTACCGTCCAGAGGGGACTTCTCTTCCGCGTTCTTGTCCTCCTCGGCCAGCATGACCTCCTCTGGAAAAGGAAAACCGGCCAGGGTCAGCCTCAGGCTCCTCACAGCCCTGCTCCGACACCGGCTGGTGGGGCAGCAGGAGCCTGTCCCAGTGCCACCCACCCACCCCAGGGCCACCCCCTGACAGAGTCTGCAGAGCAATTCATGGCTCAGGGCTGTGTTTCTCACAGCATTCACAGAATCACAGGTTGGAGACCTCCAAGATCATTGAGTCCAACCCAGCCCCAACCCCTCAGCTAAACCCTGGCACCCAGTGCCACATCCAGGCTTTGTTAAACACACCCAGGGANTCAGGAATGCCATTCTCAGCCCATGTCCCTCTCGCACAGGGGGAGGATTCCAAACAACCACTTCCTCCATGAGATCCCTCCTCACAGACCCACTCTGGGTTCCTCACCAGCTCTCATCCCCAAGGCACCCCTGGAGACCAAGGACCTTCCTCCAGGCCAGGCAGGACCACAAATCCCCAGGAAGGTCCCTCATGCCCATCCACGCTGGAGACAGTTTGGAGAAGATGCTCCACACCCATCACTGCTCTTTTGTCTCCAAAAAATCAGGAATCAGGCATGGGGAGCAGAGTGGTGGCACAGGGTGAGAGCAGCAGGGCCACATGGCAGGAAGGTCACTGTCACCACAGGGCCATCACATCAAATCTTTGTCCAAATAAAATCCACAGCAAGTTTTCCATGGGGGAGCTCTGCCTGGCACAGTGATTGCAACACCACCCTTCCATTCCTCTGCAACTCATCTCCAAAATACAACCTTGCACTCTCCTAAATTAAAAACAAAAATCAGGAAACACTAAAATCAACCTCCCAAAATGGAATAATTTTTATCTGTGTGAAAGACAACCCAATTTCCTGAGGTTTCCCGGGGCACTGCCATCCCCCTGGCCAGTTTGCAGTGCTGTGCCAATACTTGAGACCACACTCAGAACCTCAGATTTTGGGTTTGCTGCTGGAAATTGATGTGGGGATCTGCTAAAGGACAGCCCAAAGCAAACAAAACACTGAGCTGGCAGCTGGTAAATCCCAGATTTCCTTCTGTTCTTATAAATGGCAAATTCACATGCCTGTAATTCCATCGATGTGATTTGGGCTCTTACTAAAACATCTGACACTGTGTTCCCACCAAATTTTGCTTTAAAGTCCATTTAAGCCAGTCTAGATGGAAGAGTAACTTCAGAAAAATAAATACAAACAAACCAGAGGCCAAACATCAAAGTGTGTAGCTGAGAGCTGTCTAGAAGGATACCAGGGGGATCAGCCTTATATAAGCCTATATAAGCCACACAAGCCTTATATAATCTCTTTATTAATCATCTGGGAGGGAGAGGGAATGATTCTTTAATAAGACAGCAAATTGAGAAGGCTGAAAAATAATACCAAGGGCTGAGGAAGGCTGGAAAACCAAGCAGGGGGGAAGGAAATATGGAAATGCAAAATAATGCACCAGAGATGTGAAAGAAAGGAGAGCTCAGAGGGGTAAAAAAGTCAGGTGAGCTCAAAGCTGCACTTTAAAAGGTGTGAAGTCCTTCCAAAAACCCACAAGTTGTGCCTGCAATTCCCACCTACCATTCAGGTGGTTTTCAAGTCTTCTTAAGACAGGTCAGAAGAGTGAAATGGGCTTTTTTAGACAGTTCAAGAGACTTCTCTGACCAGCCAGCACCTCAGACCAAAAGCTTCTTCTGAAGTCCTCCCCAGGGAAAGCTGTACTGATGCTCAGGGGATAAAATATGGGAGGACTGAAATGGCAATTCCCAGTGTGACTGCCCTGGGACACAAGGAAGGGATGGGAGATCCTTCCCAAAGGCTGCTGCTATACTGGATTCCCACCTACCGATTACTCTTACAAGATAATTCTTGTAATTACAAGATAATTCTGCAAACCTTTGCCCCAAATTCAGGGTTTTGAATTGGTGCTCAAACAAATCTCCATCCATAAACACAGCTGGGCTCAGTTTTGCTGTTCCTTTAAAATAACCCAGCCCTCTTTCACCTCTGAAATTCCCTCAAGCCTTGTTCTCCTCCTGCAGCGCTCCCAGGTTCTCTCCTTTGATATTATTCCTGTCTGCCTCATGTCCTCTGGGAATCCAAAGGACCACAGCTACCCCAGGAGGTTTTTAAGGCTAAAAAGAGAGCTCAGCAGGTCACTGAGCACTGCCAGGAGGGGTTTTTCACCAGCCAGCATCCTGAACACAGGCTCAGGAGCTGCTTTGCCTTTAGTCATCCCTGACAGAACATGGAAGGAGATAACTGGGCACCTGAAAAACCCCCCAAAAACGGTGCCTCTGCATGAGGAGAAATGTTCAGCAGAGAGATGGGACCACAGCAGCAATTCTGAGCCTCCAAACAAAGGCTCAGGGGCTTTGCCAGGGTATCAGAGGCAGGGGTGTCTCGGCAGCAAGAGGAATTTTTGGTCATTAAGTTCTGGGTGTGACTGGGCTGGAAATAAAGGCAAAGCAGGCAAGAAAGTGATGCCTCTTCTCCTTCTCTTTGGTGTGAGGAAAGAGGACATTGAGGGCTCAAAGGAGCAGCAGATTACTGGAAATAACTTGCACTCAACAGGCAAAAGAGTGAGGAAAAACAAAGACTAAATGAATTGAATTTCTGGCTGGGTAAATAGAAAAAGTTGATAAAAATGCAGCCCTCAGAAGTGGCTGTCACACTCTCCCAGGGAGCTCTGCTTTGCCTTTGTGGCAATTACCCTGCTTTGCCATCTCACACCGGGTTCTTTGCTGGAGGTGTCTGTTCCCATCTCTCTCAGGGGCTCAGGGCTCTGATCTTCTAAAGAAAGCTGAAACCTGAAGTTCAGAAAGCTCTGCCGTGCCAAGGGATGGCCTTCAAGTTACAGAGGGCTGGGAGAGAGAGGTGAAGCCATTCCCAAAGCCTGGCACTCCAGGAGAACAGAAGCACTCCAGTTTTGTGCTTTGAAAAAGGTGGATTTGGAAAGAATTAAAATGCAAAAAACGTGAAACTTGATTAGCCCTGAACAGGAAGACTTTGAGTCTCTGAGCAAAGTGTTTTCCAAATAATTCATGTCCTTGTAAGATAAGAGAAACATCTTCAAAAGAATATCTGTGGGCTTATAAACTCTTTGTGTGGAGAACTTGTAGTTCCCTGTTCTCCAAAAATCCCAGCCTGGGGGTTCCTGCAGTTCTGAGTTCAGTGGAGAAAGCAGCAGGGGCAAAATCCTTTGCATGGATTGCATCACTTGGCTTCTCCACTTTTTAATTCCTCTGGAAAGCTCAACTGCCTTCAAACTGGAGGAGGGGAGGTTTAGGTGGGATATGGGCAAGGAATTATTCCTTGGGAGGGTGGGGAGGCCCTGGCACAGGGTGCCCAGGGAAGCTGCCCCTGGATCCCTGGCAGTGCCCAAGGCCAGGTTGGATGGGGCTTCCACCCTAAACCAGTCTGGGATTCTGTGATAATTCAAATTACTGACATTAAATTACTGACATTAATAAGAAACATTAAAGACACTTCAGAGTGGTCAATGAGCAATAACCACAATGTTAAATTAAAGTTATTGTTGACTGAGGGGTGGTAGGGCACAGGTAAAGGAGTGATTTTAGTCACTCACACTTCCCTTGGTCCTAAAACAACGCTTGAGGTAAAGCCTGAGCACTACAAAGGACAAGGGCACCTCCTGTCCAGCTCCAGCAACTACACAGAATATGTAAAAAACCACAGAGCAAAAACCATCTAAGGATTAAAACATCACTTTCTGAAGCAGTGGAATGCAGCTTTCCACTCTTCCTGCCTTGCATCAAAAATAAACGAGGGGGAAAAAACCAAACAAACCAAATGCTCAGGGAGGATATCAGAAATATTGGAAACCTGATGAGGCCTCCAGGGGAAGAGAGGAGATTGGGCTGATTGGTTCTGGGTGCTCTAGAGCAGGAAAAAATAAGATGAAACAAGGTAGAGGGAGATTAGAGAAAGAAAAGTAATTAAAAGAACTCCTGAATTCTTCCTCTCACTGCAGAAAGGCAACAGATTTAAAGTGAGGGCAGGACACAGCTCTGTGGGGTTGGTTTATTTTTAAAATCAAACTGAGTGTTAGCACGTGGCACTCTTTGCTCCAAGAGTCAACAAGGTCAAGGCTGGCAGAAGGGCTTAAAAACAATTAGCTACTCCCAGGAATAATGACCAAATCCTCCAGAGTTCCATTAGAGCAGAATCCCAGGAGCTTTTGCTCTTCCCTTTGTGCAAACAGCTCCTTCCTGGGGCTGCTGCAAGATTTCTGTCCACTCCTGGCTGTATGTCCCCCCTCCGAATCCTGGAGAAGGAATTCCAGATCATTTCAGAGCTGAAATCCCCAAACCAGGCCTGGGAAATCCCCGTCGACGGCACAGTCCCAATTTTCAGTGCCTCAGTCCCCAAGCCTGGATTCTCTGCTCTGCTTTGCCTTCACGCTGCATTTTTATTCAAAGATTTTATTAACACTGCTAAGCTGATTTTAATTACTGTTATTATTCAGCTGTACTAGGAGGCTCTTTTATATTCCTATTGTATTCTCAACAATGCCTTTCCAGAGTATTTTTAACATTCCCTGATTCAGCTCTTTTGCATGCACTTCCCTGTTCCACAAAACCTTCTGGATCGTGTGTTATTAGGCTGAAAAATGTGCATTTTCCAGCACTTTTGCTCGAGATTGGTGTGGCATTTATTCAGCCCTGGCAACAAAGAAATGGAAGAGCCAGGAATTCCCAAAGGGATGGGAATTGGAGCAGAGGTTGACTGTACATTTTATAATTTCTCCATCCCAAGTTTCTCACAAGTTCAGCTGGTGATGGGCAGAGCAGGCCCCAAAGTGACACAAAGCCACCCTCAACCCTGCAGGGGAATTCTCAGCTCTGTTTTAGTGATGGAGATGAGGATTAAGAGATCAAAAATCACCAAGAGCCTGAAAAGCAAGACAGGATGAAAAAGGGAGAAGGCCAGAGAACCCTGCTCCAGCCTGGGCAAGCCAGGAATTAATCTGAGTTTGAGGCTGCACAAAAGCTGTAAACTAATGAACAGACAAATTCTAAATGGAAAGGAAAGGGAATTCTTTATTTTCTCATTCCTCCAGAAGCACAGAATGAAGGGTGGCTGCCTGAGCTGCTGCTGAACAGTCACAGTGAATAAAAGTCTGACAACACAAGTGGCTCTCAATTGTCACCCTGTGCAGTGCTACAAGAAATAATGGGTTTAAAGCACCACATAAACTGCTGATATTTCTATTTTACATTTCAGTTGTAAAGAGCAAAGATGAGGCTCATCTGTCTAAAAAGGCACCCAGGAATCATTTGAGAACCCAGCACTTCTTTTCCTCCCCATCACTGTTTTAAAAGGCCTTTTCACTCGGCTCAGACGTTGAAAAGCAAGCAAGGAGGAAATTACCCCCCATTTTCTTGGTGCTGCATGAAAGAATTGACTGTGGTTATGTCAATATATAAATATCAGCTGCTCCATAAGGCAGGAAGGTTATTGGTAATCGTTGCAGTCCGATAAAAATGCTATTTTCTGTTAAATTAATGTGTCTGGGTCCTGGTTAAAGTTGCTCATGCCTTGCAATAAAGAGCAATGTTCAGTTCCAGTGGTTATAAATCAATGTTAATATGGGCTGGGGGGAGTTTTGTGAAAGTGATCTTTGTAGCTCATAAAAAATGCCACTTGGGTGGGTTTTACCAGCACAGAAAGAAAGGCTGATAAACCAGCTGGGACAGGGAGTAAATAAAACAGAAATTACTCCTGGAAGGGAGCAGTTCCCCTCCGTGCAGGCTTTGGGCACTCAATCATTTTTTATATTATCCTGTATTAGGACAATTGCTTTGATCTCAGCAATAAAGCTGGCTCAGCTCCTTTCGTTTTGCTTAAACCAAACTGTGAAAAATGCAGATTAAAAGATTGGCTTTTCGCAAATACTAAAATGAATNTTGTCTCATTAATTGCCCTAACTCTAATTGCCTAACCTTTATAACTATACTTGAATTATTATTTTAATAACCATTTTATTTGTATTAAACTTTTATAAATTTTTAAAACAGGTGATTGGCATTTTTTACACAAACCAAGATATTTTTGCAATAACTTTGGTGCAAACTCTCGGAAAGAATTCCAACAAAACCAACAAGTGCTGGCCAGGCCCTCCCCAGGCCTGGCCACACCAAGGATTAATTCCAGAGCCCATCACCAGACTTCACTGCCCCAAAACACACCCAGGCAAGCCCAGGAGGTGCCTGCCTTACCTGCTTTGAAGATCCACTCCAGGTAGCCGTTGAGCTCCCGCTCGATTTGCTGCTGCCTGCGGAGCTTCAGGAATGCCCGCCGGTTCTCCACCCGCTCTCGCTCCTTGGCAAATTCACTGCGGGCAGACAAGAGAGGGAAAACCCATCACAGGCAGCCAGGGCAGGCACACAGCCCTCCCTCAGCCTTCCAGGGAGCCTAGGGAGTCCAGGATGGGAGTAGGGAGTGGAAAGCACAGCAAGGGACTTATTGTTGTGTCAGAACTCATCCCCATATGGGCCACCCATTGCTGGCATCAGTGCTTGGCACCAATCGACGGTGGATAGGAACTGACTGCCATCATTAGTTTATTATTTTACTGCAAGACTTTCACACCTTCTCTCTGTGAGTTCTCATGGGCAGCTTCTCACAGCACTGACTCCTTTTCTCTTTCTTCTGCACAGCTGGCTGACTTCTACCTGTCCCTAACACAAACACCTGACCCTTCCTGTCCCTAACATCACCACCTNGCCTGAGATTTGGATCATTTGTCCTTGGTGCCCAGCTGGAGCAGGAATTGTTTTGTCTCCCTGCTCTGTGCACAGAGCTCACCATCCCCTCATATGAAGCTCAGACCCACACACTAAAGCACCACAGAATGTGAAAAATAGAAAAGCTCAAACCTGAGGCATCAGTGCAACAAATTATTCCTCAGCTGCCTCTCTCATCCTGAAAAAGACCTGAAAAATTCCATGTGCACACACCACAGCCAGTCATGAAACACAAATTATCATCCTCAATGCTAAAAACCATCCTCCAGCTCTCTCCACAGCACAATCTCCTCTAGAAGCCAAGATTAAGGCACAGACATCAGCACTTTTCTAAAGGAGTCTGTTCTTCCCTGTTAGTCTTTCTTCAGGTTTTCCCAGGCTTTTGGTGATTGTGACAAGCACAGGTCAAATGAGAACTGGGTGGGGATGGGTTGAGGTGAAATAGCCCAGATTCCTGGGCTGAGGGTAAAAATGATGCTGCTGGTTGCTAAAATCCCATGGGAAGCAAGAGTCTGGATATCATCACTAGAACAGGGCAGGCAGAAAGGAAAGGTCATCCAACCATCACAGAAATCACATCCAAGTACATCCTGCTGGTCTAGCTTGAAATGAAGGTGAGAAAAAAGTGCAGCCACCAGCCTGACAACCCACACTGGAGCCTTCCCCAAGGTCATTCCTGGCACCTCTGGAATTTTCTGATTTCCTGGACACATGAAGGTGTCCAGCTGCCATTTATGGAGCTCTGACCAGCCCCTGCAATCCCTGTTTTAAGCACTCACTGGAGTGTCTCCCACAATAGCTTTGTGTGGATAAATGTGGGCTCATGAGTTTTCAGTCCCTCAGCACATCTTCATCTTAACTCTTCTGTGTCCTTCACACCTTCAGTTTACTATTAATTAATCAGCTAACTAATGATTTTTACTAAAATCCCACCTTATCAATCCACACGTGCTCATCAAAAGCCAGCAAGGAGCAGGAGCTGGGAGAAGGGTGGAAGAACGGGGGGAAAAGGAGCTCCAAGTGCTAGGGGCAGCTTTGCATTCACAATCTGCAGCTGGTCCTTCAAAGGTGCCACTTGTGCTTCGTTTGGCAGGAATGTGACCCACGGAGAAATGTCACCCTG
>VXBC01001038.1:0-79010 GCA_013399945.1 Ploceus nigricollis
GCGCGCCGCCCACCTGCTGGCGCGAGCTGCGGCCCCGCGCTGACGTCACGCCCAGATGTTCCCCAGGCCACGCCCCGCGGGGTCCGGGCGGCTCCGGGCAGCGATAACGGGGAGCGCCGGGTCCGCTGTCACAGCGCGATGGGAGGGCTGCGAGACCGCATCGCCAGCTCGTTGCCTTCTTGAGAAAACGGCATTAATCCACACTCCGAGCAACAAGCTGCCAGTGCCAGGATCTATCTGCTGTTCTTTTTCTCTTCCATTGGACCGCCAACGCTTTTTCGATTTAGTGACAAGCTGGGTGTGATCGTCACGAACAAAGTGTGGGTTTGATGGCTGCGATATCAGCCTTTACTCCTACAAAACGATCCTAAGAAATAAGGGAGGGAAAAGTCTACTTGTGTAATCTTTTTAAAAAGGGAAAGAGCGCTGTTGTGTTGGGTTTGCTTTTTCTTTTTTGTCTTCGTCTGTTTGGATTTCTTTTTAAACTTGTGAAAAATGGCAACAGCAGCATATGTGGATCATTTTGCAGCAGAGTGCCTTGTTTCTATGTCAAGTCGTGCTGTTATCCATAGTCCCAAAGGGGAGCCTGATCCCCAACCTGATGCAGCAATACTTCCTTCATCCAATGGAGAAGATAGACGGGAAGTCAGAGAAACCGGGAAGGACAATGGATCATCATTACTTGTGGTAGCTAGCATTTTAGCAGATCTGAACCAGCATGTCCCAAACTCACCTGCTCTAAGGACGGAAAAAACAGAGACGCTTGATATAACAGAACAAATACACATTTCTATTGCTCCTAAGGAGTTTGGGGAAGAAAGTCTGTCTTCAGCTGGTAAGAGCGGAGGAGAAAGAGCAGCCACACCTACTAGCCTGGCTGCAGTAACTGAGCCAAGCCCCAGACAAAAGAACAAACGCATAAGAAGCTGGACTGACCCTGGATCACCCCAGAAAAAGCACAAATGCCACTATGTGGGGTGTGAAAAAGTTTATGGCAAATCTTCCCATCTTAAAGCTCATCTAAGGACCCATACAGGTTAGTTACAATCCAGCCAGAGATTTATTTGTTACAGCTTGGTAATTAAAATGAAAAACAAAACCAAACAAACTTCTATTTGGCCACTGTTATGGTTTCACCTCTCGGAACTCAAGCTCGGGAAAACCAAACAACAACAAAAAAAAACCCTCTGGGAATAAACCCTTACCGGGCATAGATTCAAAGCTAATGTTACCCTTTTTTATTAATGTCATAGGGCACGGCATGTGGGTCATCTGTGTGGATTGTACCAAGCTGTAATTTTTAGCTGCTGGCCTTCTTGTTCTGTGTGTCTTCTATTTCCCTTCCCAGTACTTCTTACCTCCCTGTTTTTCCTACTCTGTGCTCCAGTCCCTCTCTTTATACCAGCTTATCACTTCCCATGCAAATATCAATACTCTTGACATTTTAAAATTAAATGTTCTAGAGGCACCTACATGGCTGTGTATCTGTTTCTTTCTTTAGCAGACACTTTGTGAAAGCTAGAGTAAGCAGAAGGTAGATGAGAGCTGAACACGAGTCACAAGGAGACACCATGAGTGAGGAGAGAGGGGGATATGGGCAGTGTCTAAAATGCTTTTGGTAGCTGGGTAGAACCAAATTCAAAAGAAAAAAACATTTGAATGCAACCAGTAACTTGTACTCATCAGTGTTCAGTGCTTACTTCTGGCTGAAGGCTGAGCACTTTTTTGTTGCTACTGTAATTTATGAGACACACCCACAGAAAAAGTGGAAGTCTTGCAAGCCTTGAGAAAGTTGCACCGAAAGTATTAGGAGGGCCATCTTGAAATAGGCCCCATGACTTGCCACACCTCACGCCTCTGCCTGGTGCTGGGAAACAGGATGGCTTCCCGTCAGAAAGGGGACACCAAAAATTGAGGAGACCAGTCTCTGCTGAAGGCACCAATCATAGCACATGTGTCAAGGCACCACACGGACTAGAGCAGACTTGTGCAAGATGTTCCACTGAGTAATTTCAGATGGCAAATTAGTTTACTAAGATGTATGGTCAGTTCTCTTAAAAAGAGCAGTAAGAAAGAGATCCTCAGAATTAAACATGACGTAACTCCTGAGCAGTTTTAGCTCTGAGGTGTCAGCCTCACCCATGCTGGCCTTACTTTCAGTGTGCCTTCAGCTTTTCCTGTTGCCTTCCTGAGATAAAGTAAGAGCCAGTCTAATATGACGGTATGCTTTGCTCTCTGTGGGAGAGAAGAAAGCCCCATCAAATTTGAGCATATGGATGGACAATTCGCTGTGGCACACAGCCAAAGGAACAGCGTGTTCCTGGCACCCCAGGCAGCCTGTCCTGCTTTGCACTGTGTAACTGCTTTTTGCCGCCTTGGGAGTTATACAGAAAAGGTGTTTCCACTTGGCTTGCAGGGAATTGTCTCCATTAATTTTCAGTTCTTTTGCATTCTTATTGCTGGCATTTGCCATTGTCCTGAAAGCGAAGGATAAATTTAGCAACGTTTCTGGGTTTCCAAACCAACCAGAGACCAAGAAGGGGAACTCCAGCCCCTGATAAAGAGAGGAGGGCTTGGCATGCCCGCCCTGCGGGGAGAGGAGGGAGGGTAGGGCCGGCGGGGAGTGTCGCTCCAGGCTGCCGGCAGAGCGGAGTCATTCGGGGACGCTGGCTCGCCTCCAAGGTCTCTTTTTTTTTTTTCTCTTTTCCCTTTTTTTTTTTGTTAACTCTTCATTTCCTGTATTTTTTCCAGGACTGTAGGGTTCAATTGGTTATTGTTGTAGCTAATAGCACTACGAAAGCACGTGTGTGTGTCTGAGAGCTGAAGGAAAAGCAGGGAAGGGACTGTTTTTGCCCAGGGAGTGGCAGGACCCTCAGGGACTACAGCTTCTTTGTTTTCTTTCGTCTCCACTGTCTGTGTGGGAAGCTTTAAGCTAAGCTGCCAAGTTTCCCTCCTCACTGGCAACAGGTCTGTCTCTCTTTCGATTGAGTTTTAAACAGGCTTAAATGCCTCTTACTCTCCTTGCAGAATATATTCTAAGGTGTTTGAATTTTTTCTATCTTTAAAAGAAATTGTGTCAGCCTTGAAAAAAGTTTGTAAGACAGTAAGAGTTAAGCTAACAGAAAAAATGATCACTTCCAGGACTGGTAAATGTTTGTTCTTACAAAACACATAATGGTGTTCTACTGCTTTAGAGCGAGGGCTTTGGGTCTGCTCTGCTTTCTAGTCATCCTGAACTAGTTAAGTAACACATCAGTCTGCCCAGCTGTCAGATAGGTAGGGTGATGGCTATCCACCTCACAGAGCAGTGGTGAAAGTGCCCCAGGTACACATGGAAGCTGCTTTAAACAGCTATCCAAGTAAGTGCCAACCGTGTTTGCTAAGAATGGTCAAAACTTCTGCTATGGAGCAGAACTTCTTCCATGTGCTGTAAGACTAGATGAGCTGGTATTTAGGGGTGACCTGAAGGCTGAGGACAGCACTGCAGGCTAGAAGATAACTGATGATCATGCAAGAGATACTTGAGCAGTTTATGATCTGCTTTAGAAACTTGCTTGTCCTTGTCTGCTACTTTGCTGAGAAAGTAAAGGTTTTGCTCTTCATGGTTCGAGGAAGGATAGACCAGATCCTTGAGCTTATGTCAAAGAGATACAGAGCCTTCCAAGTACTATTGCATCAAATCCAGCCCACATTGATAGGGACTGAGAGCTGGTACTATTTTCCAGCTGTTTGGTTCTCTGTGTGAAATCCTTCTGATAATTATAGCCAGATATCAGAGCTTAAATATATGAAGTAAAAACCATAGTGCAGAGGATGCTAATTCTCCTATTTAAAGCAGAAGAACCAAGATGGAAATGCCAAGAGCATCTGCTTTTTGTCCTTTACTGAGTGTGCAGTGTTTTTTAGTACTCCTATTAGGACAAAATGTGCTGGAGCAATCCACAGTTTCTTGTGGCTTTTTTGGTACATTACTAGTGAACCTGCCTCAGCCTTATGAATACTTCACCTTTATTACACTGAAAACCCTTGAATCAGGCAAGAAAACTTTTTCACCAAAATCTTCTCTGTTCTCTCCACCAGCTTTCAAAGTTCCCATCCCCCTATGTTTCTTTTCATGTTTATGTTTTCCACTCTAGTCTCTCACTGAATGTCCTGGAGTTCAACATGATGATCAGCCACAAAGCCCTTGAAGTTTTAATGCTTACCAGAAGGTTATATTTAGTGTCAGTGGGTAGTTGTCAAGTCCAAATACTTTTCCACTAAGGCTCCCGTGGTTTTCAGAAGCTCTGTTGGGGACCAGAGAGGCAGCACCCCAATTTGTCCTAAGTTATACTGACCCCACTGATAAAAAAGGTATCACTGATGTGCAGATTTTAAGAATCCTCTCCACTGAGAAAATTCTTAAACACAAAGAACTTACAAAAAATCAGATAAATAATTCACATGACAGAATTCCCCTTCATCTAAGCAGGTTTTCAGCACAAAGGTCTGGACATTTTCTGGAGTTACTGGAAACCAGTTAGTCTGTTGATGCACCAGTGGTAGAAGGGAGACAGTACAGAGCCTAATAGCAATCTACAGGCTACAGTCTGACAGAGCCTTGTCCAGGACCACTGTGTTCTGAGAGGCTGTAGAGAGTCCCAGCTTATTGCATTATATTACATACTTAGAGAAAAAAACAATGGGATTTTGAGCAGGAATCACAAGTATCTATGTATTGCAACTCCCCACCAAATCATTGTGACCTCTCAAGCTTTTAGCCATCTCCATTAGCACACCATCACCATCAGGAATGCAGAGAAAGACAAAATAAACCTTCATTTAACTCCTTTGAACTGTCCTTCTAAACTTACTAGTTCTAAGCACTAAGCAGCACATCATAACACAGAAACAGCTTTTCAGTCAGTCATCAGAATTAAATGAGTCTGCACAAATTAGCAGAAGCTAAGGAAAACTGGGCACCAGTCTCAGCCTGGAGTCTTACTAATTGGTATTTGAAAACAATCTGAGAATAAAGCAATAAGATCTCACTGTGACAAGTATGACAAGAGCATAACAATTAGGCTGGACAAACAGGAGTAGTTTATGGTCTGTGTTCAGGCTGGTAAAGAGGCTTTTATGTAAAGTACAAATTACCCATTTTAAATAGGGGTTTGGATTTCACTTTCAGTTCTAGTAAGTCTGATTTGCTCACACTATGTTAATTCAAAACAAAACAGTAAAGCACAGCTTCCCTTAAGTTCTGAATCAAGATGCTATCCATGTGTGTAGAAACCAATTAACCAATGTAAGAAGCAAGTTTTTCTATCATAAAAATAAACTTTATCTTCCATTTTAGCACCTGCCAATTACCAGAAACATAGCTAGTTAAATAAAAACCCGTGGACTAGACCTGGCTGAGGTTTCTTTTAACTTGTCTCTAGGCACACACAAGTGACTCCTGAAGGTGTATATGTGTATGTGTGTAGCAGGTGGGCAGTGTTGGTGAAGACCCAAGGCTTTGCAGGAAAAGATTACAAGAGAAGAAACCCAATCTAGGGCCTTCTGTGCCACTCAAGAGCAGTGCAAAGCAGGACTGCAGACAGCTCTTGTCTACAGCAGGATGAAATGAGTGGTGCTGGTGCTTCAATCCTTCCTCCTGAGCTGCCAGTTTGGCTGCTCTGCATACTGGGACCTACGGGGAGCTGCACTCCCTCTGAACAGGATGCCAGAGGAAATTGAAAAGGCCTTTCCTCAACACATTTCCCATAGGCAAAAGGACAGACTAAATGAATTTGTCCCTCTGCATGTTGGGCCTCCTGGGTTTGAATTCTTGTGTTAAAAGTTAGAAACAACTCTTAGGCTCTGTATGCTTCCTTCAGTCTCATTAGCATACACCCAGATTATCCAAAAGCTGCAAGGTGCCTCTAGGCTGTTGTGTCTATTAAGTGCCTTCCAACTCCTTACTTTGCTGAGTGCATCAAAACATTTTCTATAAGGTTTTTTTTTCTGAGATGGGCCCAAATGGTGGCTTCTGGACAGATTCAGATATCAACCTCACAAAACAGTTGTCTTTCCAGCCTAAGGTGGAAGCCTTCTTTCTCAATGTTAATTTCAGCAGCCTGCTACTTTTTTTCTGAAAACTGATAATCTTAACTCTTTTAATAAGCCTGTATTTTTAAAAACAATACAGATTTTCAAAGCATTGTTTGTGTTTCCTCTGAAAGAGCTCTGCAACTCCTTTCTTACTTCCTCTAAGAAAATTTCAACATGTAAAAAAAAGTCAGTAGAAAACATAGAACAACTTCCCTCAAAGTCCTGCCTGAGTCCTCACCCTACAATGCAATTCTCAAGACTAAAGTTCTTATTTAAAAGTATTGATTTTAAGCCTGGATCAAACAATCTGTGTTCATTGAAGAGAACAAAAAAATACATATGCTATAAGTTTCTTAATGTAAAAGTCTTTGAAATAAACACAGGACATAAACTTTTTAAAGAGTAAGCAAATTTTAAAACATGTTTCAAAAGGACCTGATGTCAGGAAGAAAAGTACAACTATTCCTACTCACTCCTTTTACATGACTGCTTCAAGACTGAATAATATGATTCAGTTAATTCAGCTGCAAAAGAGTTAGGGCTAAATTAGTTGCATGGAGAATCCAGCTGGATGACATCTGTATTTACCACACACTTGATTAATATTAGCTACTAGGGGGAACTACCTCTCCTGATGGTTATACAGGTTTCTCTGTGAAAGGCTTCCCTTTATTTACTTTCCCCCCCTCTTTCTCCCCAGTCTTTGTGGAGATATTAATAATGCAGAAGACACAGAAATGAAGTTTCTGGTAACAACAGAATTTAGATATTGTAGCTAAAAAGCATTTAAAGTAAAACTGTACTTATCATTGTTACAACTATGTGTCTAATGAAAAATCAGAAACATCACAGACTTCTCTTTCCACAAACCATTTTTCTTTTAGCATGGAAGTGGGACTTAAGTCCAGTGTAATGAAACCTATTACTATTGGAAGTAGTGAAGATGGATGACCCTCCAGTTGTTTTCCTCATCCTAGACACTGGTAGTAGCACTTTCCTTCTCAGTGGCAAGACCTAGGTCTTACAAATAGTTGGGAGTAAAGTGGCAAGCAAGGTTTTTAATGAATGGACAGTTGCAATTGATTGCTGTGTTTGTATTAGAAATTAATCACAGCCCTATGGATAAGAGTGTTCAGAACGATCTGCAGAAGACTTTTCTGCAGTAGCATTTCTCTGCAAGACACTGGAAAATGTATGGGACAGAAGTTTTGCATAAACAAACCTTTTGCTAAACTGGAATTCCATATGAAACAAACTCACAATTGGATTCCATCTGAAAAGAAGGCACCTTTAACCATCTAAAACAACTGTCCCATTGTGTTATTGTCTGGCTGAACATGCTTATGGCACGTCCAAGACCAGAAACCTGGAACTTGTTTATGTTGGACATGTGGTTTCTAGTTCTGTTTTTTAAGTTAAGCATGTTCCAACTTTCCGCCACCCCCTTCCAATCTTGGATCAGCTGTCTGGAAGTTGGTGCTGACAGAGCCAAAAAACCACTCTGCTGTTCAAATGCAGGACAACTTTTGAAGGGTCCTTTCTGTAGAATTTCTATAGGTATACTTTTTTCCCTTTGTTACCCACTTGGCTTTTATGAGGTAGATTTGCATGGGCAGTGAGATCATTATCTTGCTCTGTTCAGTTTAACAATAGCTAGACAATGTGGGTTATTTAAGTGCAGGCACTGAAGTCAGACACACATATCCTGTATTTTTCAGGTTTTGCAGATTCAGCAGATCTTACAGGGCCTCCACTTAATATAAAAGAAAAATTTTAAAAGTTCAGAGTACCACCGTTGTGGTTACTTGTAGAAAAACGACCTCAGAAGCTTTTTTGCAGCCTAAACATAAAAAGCGTTTACTAACCAAGAACTTGGCACAAGTCAAATGGTATTAAAGTAAGCATATCCTGAAATGACCTCTAGTGCAAGGAAAAGATTTGCTGTAATCACTTACAGTCCTTTTGTAGTGCTCTCAGGAAATACAGGCAAAATACTGATGGCTGGGTATCTGCTGATGTTGCAGTCAATGGACCAATAAGCTATCTTAGATTTATTGCACACTATATTTCTACCAGATCACTCTCTATTATTTGGTTATAAGTTATATGAGTTTTTGGAATAGAGGACCTTGAAAAAGTCATATGAAAGAACGGTGTTGCTGCTGCATGTTTCTTTCCATCTGCCTCGATCCTGTAGCCAGCTAGAATATCCCTTGACAATAAATACCCAAGCAGAATGGGCATGCTAGTTATGTCCTTACTACCTTCAACAGCAGCTTTTAAAGCTGGTAAAGGAGAGCAGCAGAAATGCTAACTCTCCCAGAGTAAGATCAGGTGAGGTACAGCAGTCAGAAGCAATGTATTGAGCTTTTGAAAGTAAACAGCTGTCAGTATTTCCACTACAGGAACTTAGAATGGAGCCAGCTGAGAAAGATTAGTACATTTTCAGATGTTTCCTGCAAATTTTTGGTGAAATTATGAGCTGTTTGTTAATAGATCAGGGAAATACTTTTTTTGCATTTTCAGGGTAAATAAATGAAATTACATTGGTACAAATTTATGTACTAGACTGGGACTTTAGAGACTATTTTACCTTCTTGCAAACCTCACAGTTGAATATAGTGCTTTCCTACGTTCTTAATGTAGTAATTTAGGCCTTATTCTGCTATAACAAATAGAACAGAGATGCTGCTAAAACCTCACAGAACCATGGACTAATTTTTGGTTTTTATATGTAGGGGCTTACTGAATTTTAATTTGCAATCTCTTTTAAATGCCAGCAGAAAGACTGCAGATGAGCATTAATACATGAGGGCCATGGCAGTTTTTGATTGTTCTGGTGATTGATATATTTTCCAAGCCCTATGTGAATTGTATGCAGCTTTCTTATGCTTTCAGAGCACTGAAAGCCCCTCAAAGTCAATGGAAACTTCCATTTGCTGTATATATGTCTATACAAGCAGTGCCAATAGAATGTTTAGCCTGACTGTGTAATAAATCCAGGATGTATTTGTAAATATGTCTTCTAAATTCTCCTAACATGGCCAAAACAAAACCGAATTTCTTAGATACCCCAGAGGATTACTTTCAGACAGGATTCTCATTGATACATATTTCCCCTTATGCAAAGATGTACCATATTTACGTTTTCTATTTCCCCCAGCTTTCATCATTGAAAACTACTGAATTCTTCTCAGTAGCATTTAAGAATTTCTCAGACTGGCAACATTCAGAACCAAATTCTAGCTTAAATAGGAATGTATGAGCAAATATATGAGCAACCAGAAAAGCAAATGCTTTGGAATTTATAGGTACCCCTACATAGTGACAGACCTGTAAGAAATGTATCAAAAAGCTATTTTTTCTTTCTTTTTCAAATGACAGAGAAGATGTAGAATTTGATCATGGGACAAAGTAATTCTAATTACTGATTACTAATTTTAGTAGATGCTAGGTGTGAATTTAATAGAATCAATTTTACTTCAAGCTGTATGATATAAGACTATCTCTAGCCAATCACCTCCTACCCCTTGTCTTAAAAAAAACAACTCTCAGTGTCCCTAATAAGGAAACACACATGGGGTTTTTTAAGCACAGAATCTTGTGTTTCATTGGGAAAGAAACCTCTTCCTAACTGACCACCTGCAAATATAATACGCGTATATATAGCATTGCATTAATAATACACTTAAAAGTGGGTTTGCACAGTTAAATACAACTTTTAGTGAACCCTAACTCTGATTCTGCTCCTCCTCTGTGCGCTGCTGAGACTTTGAAAGGGGAATAGGGCTGTTGCAGCTTGGTAGATTAACTCAGAATTGCTCAAATAGTGGAACCTGGAGGGAGAATTCTCCCTCTGCCCAAAACCTCCGGCTCTTACCTGCGCTGCAGAAGCCCTTGCCCTGCTGCTGAGGTAAGTTTTCAAATGACTGCCAGAGTTTGTGGGGGGTCTGAAACAGTAACCTTAAGAGCAGCGTAGCCGAAAGTTGTTAACTTTGGGAACAACGTTACTCATCGTTCATTCCGGTACTCCACAGCTCTCTTAACATCTCAGCTGCAAATGAGTTCAGATATTACACGAGATTGAGGTAATAACCATGCTGAAAGATTTACACCATTTTCCCACGTTTTACTTCAGCTGGAGTGAGTTTTGTTGTGTTGGCATCTCCTTTCAGTCTGCAGGGTGATATCATTAAGGGCACCACCTCACTGACCAAATCAGATATGATTTAAGCCAACATCTGTTGGAGCTTGGAGTGCATATTTAGCAGTCTAACTTCTGGGGAGCCATTTTAATTAATATGTGTAATTGGTCGCTTTCAGAGGATGAAGTGGTCAGGCAGATTACAATGTTATCTTTGCTGTGCTCACTGATGTAAGCAAATATTGTACAACAGCTGGCACAAATGTTTTACCATGAACCTTGTCCCAGACTTCTATAACTGAGACGTGCAGATGAAATGTGTTTAGGAACATGACTGTCAGATACCTTATACTAAAGTGATAATTTACAAAGCTCTAACTATATACTGCAGAGACAAAAGTGTAATGAGAAACAGCTTTTAAACACTGCTTGTCAAAGTACAGATGTTCAGCACCAGTATCTTCTAAGAAAAGTTTCAGTCAGTCCCCAAAGGGGTGTTCTTAAAAAAAAAAAAAAAAGACAACAAAAAGAACAGAACATTTTGTGATTCTGCTTCTTACCCTACTGCAGTATTTGGAATTGGCTGATGTTTCCAGTAAGCAGTGTGGACTAAGCAAATACAGCTTTCCTCTCCAAGGATAAACTCTCACCCGACTCATACCAAAAGGGCAGGCATGGTGAAGGGCTACATATTTTAGAGACTTTTTGCTAACACTTCTTACTGCTGAAAAATCATGTAGAACTCGTCTGTTTTCTCTGCATTTCTGAATGTGATTTTTCTGAGCAGTATGGCCTCTGGAGAAAACAATATCACTGACCTTATCAAAACAAAATCACCTCTGTGATAATATGCTGTTTTAAACCTGTCTTTTGCTTGATACTTCCTTTTCTCTCCCCTACAATTTCAAATGAGATTGTTTAGTAGGCTGCTGTTAATTCCTTGAAGTTTTAAAACTCTGTAACATGAAAAATCCTAGCTCTCCCTTTCACCATGTTTGATAGATTCATAAGGATTTGAGTACTTCCCTCCTCTCAGTCTAACACCAAACCTCTCAGTGAAAAAAAGAATCTTGACTGGTGTTCTTACAGATTGTTTACAGGAACATAATTTAATTTCTACATGCAATAGACAACTCCCTCTTGATTGTACAAATCACTAGATTAATTTTTGTCTTTAAGGCAAAAATTACTAAAATTTCTTTTTTGTCACCAAGAATATAGTAAGTTACAAAAACATTCTGAGACAATGTTATCTGGCTGGTGCTTTGTTTTTGTAATGAATTCTTGAAAAAGCAGCTATACTTTCTGAGGTTATGTCATCAGTTTGTGCTCCTAAGGTTAGCATTTGCAGGTGAATTACAGACTAATTAGTTTGGAAAAACATTCCATACCTCTGCTGAACTTCTGTCCAAATGTTTGCTTAAAGCTTCTTTCCAAGAGCCAACTCTGGTTCTGTGTGTAGAGTATCCTTGGAAAAAATATACATATACACTGTCACTTGGATATGACCACTGTTGTTTGCAAGAGACTCAAACTCATTCGGTATAAGCTACGTCCTTCTGGTGTTGGCATGCAAATTGCTGTCTTAGATGTTTAGACAGATTTCTTGCAGAAAGACAAGGAGCTGATGTGATTGGTGTGCTTGATAGTTTTTCTTCTTTGAATGCTGTGGAGGAACTGAGTTCCAGTCTCATTTGCAAAGAAATCCAAATTATCACATAACTGTTTCCTCAATCAAATAGTTCTAAGGAGGCTGTACCATTCTCATTGGTGCCATGTAAGGTCTGTGGTATTCCCTTTATGAAGAAGTGACTGTGCTGGTACTTTTTTCATTTGAGTACATATGTTGTGGTTTCACAGACTAACACAGTAAGAACAACAGTAACTTTCACTGCACAGCTGTTTCTCACTTGGAAATCAGACCACCATGGGATTTTTTAATATCTATTTTTTTTTAAATATAAAAAGAGTCCTAAGTTCCTAGGTCAGTCTTGTGCTTGACTCTTCTGAGTATAAAACACAGCTCAATGAGCATGCAGACAGCATGGGTGTATACAATTTACAGTGCTGAGGTATTTCTGTTCTGAAAAAAAATGCTAAACACATACCTGGTTAGTGCAGTATAATGATGAATCATTTTTTCTAAGACTTAAGTTTTTGTCTTATTTGTCCATTATTCACAAATTCTAAAACTGAGCTCCAGAAACTAATTTTAAAAATAAAGTAGAAACAAGTTCCAACCAATTGGCTGAAAATCAGGTTCAAAGTACTTAGTACATCACATCTTTTGGGAAGAATAATAAGCTGTCCCATTTGGCACTGTCAAGCTGCAACAGCTAGAATTGGATCATATCAATCCCTCAAAGCTAAGTCAGGATACAACACCACAACTCATGAAGCTGCAATTCCTGTTTTCTTTGGGTTTATTCACAGTCTGTCTGTTGTAACAGAACCTCCCAATTACTCAAGTTTATGAACCTTGCAGTTCTGCATATTGCAATTCCTGAATCTCAGCCCAAGACCCATGGCTGCCAGAGCTGTGCTCAGCAGGAGCTAGGAATATGGACAGGAAATAAGGTTCAAATAATTTTGTGGTCCTCAGATTAAGGACTGGATTAAGCAAGAGTCCAAATGGAAGTAAGAACAGCAGGGAACTTCTGTGATCTTTTTCAAAGTAAAAATTATATCCTGTGCATAGGGTTTTGGAACTAACCTGCAGACTTATGTGACACTGATATCTTCTGGAATTTCATAGTAATGGTGCAATTCCTATTATATTTCATAGAAGTTCCCTATCCCAGGAATCTTCTCCTGAAAAAATTTGGCCACAATAAGATCCTGTATTTTAGAGTACTTCATTAGCCCTTGTGCGTCAGGCATGTTAAGTGTGGTCAACTAATTTCCTGCAAACACAGGAAACAGGTGCTCCACCTCAAAAATCCAGAAAGGCCAGTGGATTTCCTCTCCTCACCCAGAAGAGCAGGTCTGTTAGAGAATAGATCTGCACACTTAATCAAACAAGTGTAGAAGAGCAGCAATAAATGTGCTTGAGGCACTAGGAATTTATGTTTTGGGAAGTAATAGGGACCTTTCTACTACAACTTGTCTACATTTACAGCTACTGAATTTTTACCTGACATGTATGGACCCATAGAATTAAGAATCTCTGCTAAAAAATCATTGATCTCTCACAAGGTGAAATGGTTTACATGTGAATAAGGTTTTTAAATACTTACAGAGAAAATGGTGGCTGCTGGGCAGCCCTTCTGACATGATTCATACATATAAACCATATTCTGCAGTGACATGTAACTGGTTTAACAGTTTTAACACTTCACAGAGTGCTCTGTAAAGGCAAGCAATAAAGACATGGGTGCACCAGGCAAGGGAAAATAGAGCTGCTAAAGGGGCCATGATGTATATGTGTATATTTTAGTAAATTTTAAAATAGTATAGATGTTTCTTTCAGTACTACTTTGAGGTAGAAAAGTAGTAAAAGAAGTATTTGCTCATGAAAAAGGGAATCCAGTTGATTTCTCTCTGTGAGTCCATGGTAAGATAGTTTTTTGAAAACACCTCTCTATTTTTGAGAGGTATGTTATACATCTCAAGATACTTTTGACAAAGCTGTCTTTGAAATATGTCCGTGTTCTATGTAAGATCTCAGCTTTTCAGTTATGTCTCACATCCAGAGTCATACTCAGATAATTGGCTCGTGACTTGGATCCTCCACAATCCAGCAAATGCTCCATTCATCCAATCCCAGCCCTGGCCAGGGCCTCTCTCCTACGCCGTGACCTCACACATCAGGCACAGCTGCTGGGGCCGACTCCCTCAGACCCTGCACCCGCTGTCCTCAAAACCAACATCAAACGGGCAGGAGGGCGGGGTGGTCACAGCAGCTGAGCTGCACTCAGGCTGTGTCACACCCTGGATGTTAATGAGAGAAGTGTTGAAAACCTTCTCTTACTTATTTTCTGATTTGATATGAGAATGAGGCCTGCATGGGTATGTGCTTAAAACATTTGTAGAGACACATAGAAAAGACTGAAAAAAGCTGAAACTGGAAAGGAGCAGGTAACTTGTGCTATTTTTTCCTTTTCATACAGCTGTGGTTGAAGGGGCTACAAGGACATGCAAAACAAACAGGGAAGATAATTACAAAATAGAACATGTAAATGAGACTTGCAGGAGTTGAATGTTGAATTGCAAATTGTCTTTTCTAAAAAGTTTACCTGTTTTAAAAGTGGGCAGTTTAGAACATTACAACTGTTACAATAGAATCTGATTCCTCTTTTGTATACAAAAACCCTGAAGCTTTATTTAAACAGAGAGGGTGGTTTAACAATCTGGGCAGAAGATTTTGGTGTGTATGCAATAGTTTTATGCATACCTTGAATGGTAGCTGCCTTGTATCAAGCAACAGATTTAGTGTTTGATTATCAGCCCATAAAACTGCTTTCCAGAGCTGCCTGTTCCCTGAAGCTGGATGCTCAATATGGCCATTGGCAGATGCTGCTCATAAACTACTTCAACACCACCTTGCTCTCTGGCAAACAATCCACCCAGAATGAGAATAAAATAACAGGAAATCCCACTCCCTCTCTCTTCCATACAGTTGCAATAAACTCTCAGCATCAGATTTTTCACTTAGCTTTACAGCTTTAGCCGTGCTCATAAATGCTGAAGCCCCATGTTTCAGGCATGCTGTGTTACTGTGATGTTGTTGATTGAACAGTTCAAAAGTTCACAAGGAGACATTTCACAATTACAGCCAAAGACAACTTCACTAACTTCTGTTTGCTTGGCTTCTAGCAAAATGAAATCTCATCCTGTCCCCAAATCCTGTGAGCTGCTGTGCACATGAAATGTCATAACTTACCCGCAAGGTCTATCCATGCCAAAGTATGTGCACTTCACTTGGAGGCAAATGACATTCAATGTCTTCCAGAACTCAGACAAATAAAGTGCAGGTCTCAGATTAGATGAATAATCTTTAGTCTGTTATTTTGCATAGCAGGACAGCCTTTCATTAATTTGATAAGCTTTGCTTTTACAAGCATTATCCTGTTTTTGATAGAATAGAATAATAAAAAAGTCATTGATATGTCAACAGAGAAAAGACTGATTCATGAGGTCATATGATTCCTTCTTTGCAGGTATTCATGCAACTGCTGGGCAGAGCTCATGGAGCCAAAGTTTCCCAATTTCAGCATGAATTCACCCACAGTTCACACCAGATTAATATAATTGGTCATTACCTATTTAATTGCTCTTCCACTTAAAACATTTCCATTGTCTAACCAGAGATCATGAACATCACCGTGCAGCTTTTTTTGAAAGCCACCACAACTAAAAATTTGCGAGGTAGACTTTCACTGAAAGCAGTCTAAACCACTGCAGAGGCCGTTCCTGTGGTCGTTGTACAGACAGGGGTGGCTTATGAAGTTTCAGTTTGATTTCAAACATTCCTGCAGTACAAGCATCTTCAGGTTCAAGTTTTTATCCATGGAGATATGTTTGCAAAAGAATCTCTTGAAAAAAGTTATGACATTAAGAAGTCACTGTGTGCCATTTTTGGTTCCTGCCATTTGACCTATGAGTACCTATTGGTTAATTCTGCTACATAGGTAATTTTTCTATGCAATGACCACACCACTGAGAATGAATGGCTTGAGAGCCTGTGAGCTCTGTTGGCACATAATCCTGGGCTGGGCTTCACAAAGAGAAATTCCCAGACTGGAAGGAGAGGTGCAAGTGTCCTATACTTTGTCCACTGTAACGAATGGGCTGAAGAAGGAAGGGATGCCAAGGAGTGTCATATTCCAGAGCTCCCATGGAGCTGCTAACAGTCAGATGTCTGATCTGGAGCTGTTCTGGGTTTGCAGAGTGGGCTGGGTAACAGACTGAGCAATTCTGAGGTAGCATAGGAAGGATCCAGGCAGGAGTCTATAATGGAAACCTTGTGCTCCTGTTGGTACCTTAACTGCACCTTCCCTGTAGATACATTTGGATCTGTTGTTTCCACTATCAGAAAGACATTTTTCCTTCCTGGAGAAGAAAGAATCGAGTCTGGGGAGTTTGTTTTCTTGGCTTCAGTTGTTGTCTGCATAACATTGCCATTAATCACCGTGTTTGCTCTAACATAGGGTGAGTGGTGCAGCTGAAAAGCTTGTAGCAGACAACAAATCAGCATTGCTAGTGTGCTGGAACAGGATAACACCAGACCTCAGGTGACTGAACAAGGCCTCAGTCCAGCATATGTATTCATCAAGGGCCACATTATTACTTTCAACTTTTAACTGGACTCATTCAATAAAAACAGTGCTTAATTATTACATGCATTTGGAGAGCCCTCCTCTAGTCCCTTGTCACTTTAAAAGGTTTGAATTGGCTCATCAACAAGACAGAAAAAGAACAAAATCCCACATACCTTCATCAATGTTAGTCTGTTGTAAGTGGCCAGACTTTTCTGACCTATGCTGAAGCCACAATCTTTGTATGAAAGGAATGAAGAAAGTCCCTTAAACAACAAATTTTTGGCTCAAGGCAAGAACTCTAGGCTGAAATTCCTTTGCTAGGGTGATGCAATAGGTCAGATTTGCTGATTAGCACATAGATTTTTTGGATTTTCAGTATTCTTTTCAAGTATATTTATTTAAAAGTTTAATTGACCAAGGGAAAAGGGAAAAAAATTCACCATCATTTAGTTTTTTGTCATTCAGTAATACCTAGATGTGTTTTGAGGCTCTTTTACACATCCTTTTTTATTTTCTAATCACAATAGATGTTTAAATAATCATCCTTCTTTATTACATTCATAGAGCTGAGTAGAAAAAAATAGAAAAATACAGTAATTAAAGCACTACTATACTAAACTTCAGACTTCCCTTCTTTGCTGAGTGTCATACTTCAGTGTGGTTTGCAAATGACACATAGCTAAGATACATTTTCCTCTCCCCAGAATTCATCACTTCATCATTTCAGCATAACACAATTTAATTATCTGGCATTTAAATGCAAAGTCAAAGGGTCAGCTATTGATCTCCATTCTTGGAACAAGCCACAGGAGAGAGAAAATCAAGTGGAAGTTGCTGCTCTTTTAAATTAGTGGATTTCAGCTGTTTTACTGAGCACTGGTCTAGGATTTAATGCCTCAGAGATTAGGAGACCCAGTAAGAGTTTTAGGCTTAGTGAACAAAAATTATATGCAGCAATTTCTGGTACTTCACTTTGATAGAAAGCCCAACATTTAGTTTGCATTATTTTAGAACATAATCTCTCTGTCACTGAGGCCGTTGCCTTTCATTTTTTAAGTTAGGCTTGTCATTGGTATTCAGTATAAGAGCTTTATTTACCCACATATTCCAGCAAGAAGGTAAAAATTGCTGCTTTTATAATTGGATGTGGCCAAAGTCCAAAGGCCTTACACTTAATGGAAGCACGATCGATAGGAGTTATTGGGGCAGGCAGGGTCCATTCCAGGCTGCACTTACCTAGATATGGAAGTTGTCCCTGCTAGCTGGGTAAGTTTCCAGCCTCATGGGTGTCCTAATGGCTCAGATGTCTCCCTTTTTGTAGATGAGAGGTCTCCATTTTGGTCATGTGTCAAAACCTTTGAGAAAGAGAGTGAAATAGTGAACTTTACGCTTCAGAGTTAAAACAGAATCCACAAAGAGCATTAGGTAACAATGATAAATCCATATAGGACTATAAGGAGATTAATACCTTATTTTTGAAATTGTATGCATTGTAAACACCATCTCATACAATTGTGTAAATTACCATTTTTCTGGATGATGGATTCTCCTTTGTAGGAGATGGCTAGAGTTTTGATTGCTCACAGCTTTACAGACAAACAGGTATTTCTCTACTGGTAGTGCATTTTAAATGTCCATGCTATCAGTACCAGTCACATAGCAAAACATCAGCAAATATGACAGAAAAGGGTCAAGAGAGATAATATTTATGTAGACTTGGACAAGGCCTCCTGGAAGATACAGCAGTAATGCAGTTGCTGCCACAAAGTTTTTTCTAGCTGTGAAAAGAAAACTGCCCTGTGAGATGTGGGGACCATCCTTCATACTCATACTTCTGTGACGAGAAGACGTGTGTGCATCTCCTCCTTACCTAACATGTCTAACCAGAACACCCAGAGTATTAATGAGCAAGTTTACATCTGAGAGGCCCTACTCTTACTACATTTGTATATGATCAACCCTAAGTGCCCCAGAAACACCTTGCTAAGGATTTGGAGCTGTTCTGCTAAATTTCTGTGCTTTAGATACCAACAAGAAAGAACATTGATTCTTTCCTTCTTTGTTGTGGCTCATAGCAGTTTTGTGATGGGAAGCTGGGGAGGGGAGCAAAACCAAATATGCCCTCATCAACTTTTACTAAATGAACTCCCATCATTTTGCTAGTAATTTCAAAAATTGCTTAAAAGAATGATGAGGAATCCCTAAGCCATAGGGGTGTTTTAGACATTACATGTCTCTGTTCCCTCACACCCCCTCTCTCAGCCTTCACTTTCAGAGCTGCCTTTCTGCTGGCTTTTCTATTCCACTGGATTCTTCTGATGCATCAAATCAAGTCATCAGATGCACACATTCATACCTAAGTGATGAGTGGATGACCAGGTTAATTAATTATTCAGAAAGTTATGGAAGCGCTGTTGGTTCAATGCGTTATTCAGCTAATTCAGCTTCTTTGCTGAAATAGCTTTTAAGACTCCAGTTACTTCTAGAGAGGATGATTTCAAAATGTGTCCATATACCTAGGCCCCATAATAAAAGGAAGGAATCTTGAATGCTAAACTCACCTTAGTGNTAGGACAAGGAGGGGTTGTGTAAGGAAGAGATAAAGCAAGAACTCTTCTGAAACCAGGAAGTGACAAACTGCACAGGAGAAAGCCAAATATTGGCATTATGTGTCTTAGTACAAGGATGCAGTAAAACAAGTAGCATCTCATTGCTCAGGTCTACAGATGTGAATTTCAAATTGGAAATCCTGAAGGGATTTTAATGGCTTTTTTATGATCTTCAGTTGAAGGGAAAGAATTCACCAAAAGAATTCACCAAAAACCTCCAAAACACAGGTAATCCTGCTGGGCAATTGAGATGAATTTCTCAATTGCCCAGCAGGATTACCTGTGTTTTGGAGTATTCTCTAGCAGAGAGGAACAACAGTGTGAAGATAGCTAGAGAGAAGAAAACCACACAAAATCCACGATATATCTATGGAATTATACTGTATCAGTGCAGAAGATCATAAAAATACGTTTGGAAAATATGCTTGGTCTTTCTAGCATGATCTTTGGGTTGATTGTTTCTTTGTCATGACAGTGCATGGCACTTTAGTGCATCTTTGTGCTCTTTGAAGAGAGAACTCAAAACACACACAGTATTTTGAAGGCTGCATCACTTTACCACCAGTTTGCAAAATGACTCCAAAGGACAAAAGTAGAAGGAAGTGAAAGCAGCTCAGCCTAACTCCGGAAAATGTTTCTCGTACTTAACATGCTGTAGGGAATCACCCAAGGCTTTCTGGGTCATACTGCAATGCCACAGGGCATATTCTCAGTCACATTTTCACCATAGATCTAAAATCTATTCCAAGATTTCTCTGTGAAGTGGAGGATAAACTTTCATGGTCGTTACCCTTGGCTGTCTTTGGAATTCCCCTGTGCTTATAAACACAGGGAGTTTAGTGGAAGTAGAAAGCACAAATGAAATTGTTCCTTTCGAAGATCAGATCTCCAGTTAGTCACTTAATAAAAATGTCTTCATGGACAGAAAGCTGCCAAGAAATGTTAATGAAGAATATTAGAAATTTTGTATTTCTTTACAAGCAAGAACTACAGGAACTACTTTTTTTGGTGAACAGTTTTTCATTGACAAGTAGTCAGAAAATTGTTTAAGCTGACTTTTTTTTTGTTTCAGAAAAGTTGTGTGTTAGTGTGTTTTATTAATTCATTTCAGATTAATATCCTCACTGTCTTGAAAACTTTCCCCGAAGCTAAAGGGATTTAAATAGTGTTACAAAATCCATACTGAAAGAAGTAAAACATTTTGGTCATTTAAAAATAAAATTACTATGGGTTTCTTTGTTTGCAAAATCCTGCAATTCAATGGGTTTTTTAAATTTTTCAATTGAGCAGGAAAAAAGCTATCCACATAGTTCTAGCCTTTATTTCCCTTTTCTATTCAAAACCTTAGCAAAAGGATATAGCAGTATTTCTTTTTATTAGATTTGTGGCCATTTCATCTTAAAGCAAATTTGCTGTAAGATTTATTTTCCAGATCCTGAAACATAACTTCTAACTACTTGCTGTTTGTGTGAAATGGTCTGGAACTAGGTTTCAGCTGGGAGTGGAACACAGAACTTAATTTACTGTACACACCGTGGTGTGCAGCAGAGATGAAGCAAGAACTAAACAGGAGTCAATCAGTAGTTAAAATGGCAGGCAGAAAATTACTTGGTAAAGTTAGCAGGTTCAAATTTCAGATTCTTAATTCACTGTGCAAAAATACAGGATAAAAAACATGGATTTTAAAAAATGCTAAGCTATAGATACTTGGAGCAGTTCAGCTTGGGCACCCCTGCTTGAAAAGAGATTCAGTAAATATGATGGAATGCATATTTTAGACAATAGAAAGATTGTGATGGAGGATCCTGGGGGAAAAATAAAGATGGAATAGGTTTGAATGATTCTGCTTTGACAAAAGAGAAACAAATGTGGCTGATAAAAATGCAGTTAAGTAGTTAAAATTATTATAAATGGTGTTTTTAAGACATTATTGAACAAGTTTGAAATAAAAGCTGAGAATATAACTGATAGAATGCAATCTGCTTTTAAAAAAATTGTTTCCATTTTGGTGAAAGTGAGTGTTAATTTTTTTAAGAGGACCAGATATCTGCATGGAACACACCAAATGAGCTATTTCAGTTCTCAGACAGACCTGTCTGTGGTTAAGGCTAGGGTAGGAATTTTTCACTACTTATATTTCTCTGGCATTGTAGCTGTTATCATTATAGTATCTGACCGTGTGTGCTCGTCATTTGCTATTTGAGTTGTTCTAGTTACTATGGCTGTAACAGATAAATCACGGGGTGTAATCTGTGCTCCCAGATGGAGTAATACAAACACTTCCACAGCAAAGGGTAACACACACGGACTTCAAATATAAACTTGCCACTTGGAAATTCCCCTTTCAAGAAACATTAATGTCTAAATAACTCAACGAAAATGTTGAAGTACAGAAAATAAACCAAGGATTTCAATCATGGATGTTATGGTAGCTGTTGCACTCCTACTCAGGAGTAGTTTCCTATGCACATAGGAAACATAAGATCCAGTAATTTATAAATGTAGTGACTGGATTTGTTAAGGTCAAAATAAAGACGTGCACACTTTAAAGTGAATGAACTTTGTAGATGCCTGGGTTTGTGCCTGCTGGAATTCTGAGAACTCCAGTTCCTAAAAAAAGGTCACATGACAGATAATGGAATTAGCAGGACTTTGCATGCTTCTGTCTGCAGGTCCTAATGCAACCTAGCTGCTGCTGCTGTGTGTCCTAGGGGCATGGGGACTGTTATGTGCCAGTGTCCAATAACATGGGAACTCTAACTGCAGCTTTTCTTGGATTTGGACATTCGTATCACACTCCCACACTGGGTTTCCGGTGTCTAGTGAGAGTCTAATTTACCCTATAACTTTTCACTGAGAACATTACTAAAACATCCTCATTTCCCTGGAACTAGTGAAGCTTAATATTGCTGAATTTGCTACCTCTGTTAGATGTGTGTGAAGGTGGCCGAGATACTCCAAAGCTGTTGGACAGACACAAAAAGCACATGTAAAAAAACCTGATTGCATTTGGCTTATTTGGTTATGAAATATCACCCTTAAAATCATTAATTTAAAACTAAGTGGTTTCATTTTATAGGAATTTGAAATTCTGAGGCTTTGGAAATTTTTGATCCCTTTTTAAATACTTGATAAAGAAACCACCATTTGCCTAACATCAAAGCCTTATTCTCTCTTGCACTGAGATTATGGCTTTGTTATTTGACCATGCAAAAGGACTTCTTTATAAACCAGAGAATATCAGAAATGAAAACAGTCATAAATACATATCAGTACTATTGAAGGATGACCTTTCCTCATTTTTGGGGGGGGGTTTTGTTGGTTTTTTTTCCAAGTAACAGCCCAGTCTCAAGGAACATAGTCTGCTTGGCTGAATGTTTTTCCCAAGACAGCATTTCCTCTCCTGGAGGAAGGCCTCTTCAGTCACATCTCTATTTAACTGTCTGCCCCTCATCCTCCCCACCCAGCCTGCTGATCTGTGTTTCCAAATATATTCTTAATTATGTATATGAAAATGTAGAAATATAAGAATAACATCCAGCGGCATGTTCAGGCTTCTAGTCTGTTTTTATAACAACATTCAGCCCTGTTCTGGGAAGGAGCAGAACAGATTAAAGATCACAGAAAATTGTTTCTGGTTTACTGTTTCTGGTTTTGCAGACACTCATGGAATTCCCAGGATACAAATTTCTTTGTTACTGCATGGCCTTGACATATGCTTGAAGATGCTAACATAATGTGCAGAGCTATTACATGAGTTAAATAGAAAAAAATAGCCCCCAGTATGTGGTTTGACTTGATAATACTCTAATCTGTAGGGCAGTGGATAGGACACTTGAAATTCTTCACATACAATTGCCTAATCTTTGCATTTTAAGTTGGAAAATGGTTAGGTTCACAATTGTCTCAATCTGTTTGGGCATTTCAGTCATTAGTAGGTTATTTTTACAGTATGCTTAGGCCTATACAGTACTTGCTATCTTTTTAATTGATATTCAGATGCTGGATATCAGACAGATGAATTGGTGAAGCAGGAAGCAGATTACTCCAGGGTCTGTACAGGACACTCACTATATAGGAAAAGAGTCCTTAAAACTATATGTGCACTGAAAGGATTGTACAAATCAAGCTCAGTAGACATCAGATCTGGTGCCACCATCTCTTTAGTTTTTGTTTCCCATAACTACATACAGTTGCCTCACTATATAATGATTGAAAAATAATACAGAATAATACAAAGGACCTTTATGTAATATCATAAGAACAGGCTGGCTCTAGTTACTTCCGAATCCTTTCCAGCAAGAGAGGATAGAGGTGCATTTTTTTAATGCTGTTTCTATAGCCCAGGCAACTCTGGGTTTCCTTTGGCAGGCTGCTCTGCCAGACAATGAGCAGCAAGGCCTGTGCCCCTGAAAGGAATTCAGAACTCCGTGCACCTGCAGAGCTCACGTACTTTCACTTGGTGAGCACTGCAAGTTTCGTAATGCGGCTTTACACTACCTGCTTTTTTTTCTTACTGGATGAAGTTCAGGAAAAAGCCAAAAATGTTCTTGCTTGTGTAATTTTCAGTTGAGATCAGCTGAATCTAATTCTCCAATGTGACGTTTTTCCATCAATTTGTGTAACTTAAACACAAGTTAGATGTCATGTGCCCTGGCAAAGGAGCTAGGTAGGTTACCATTTAGTAGGATTTGGAACATGGATATCCAAAACTATTTAAAATTGTAAAAAAAAAAATTACAGTATTCCTTATCTTTTAAAGGCATCTCTTGCCTGCCTCTCCAAAGACAAAGAAGGCAAAGTTGCATTTTAATTAATTTATTTTCAAGCATCTTTATCTTTTAAGACTCTGGGAGACCTGTTAGTAAGGCTCATAATGCACAAAGATACTGCTGCTGCCAAGGCACAGCATTAAGACTCTCAGTATACATATTCACATGCTTGATGTGTTTCCTGCCATATCTAAGATACTTGAAAGCACTTCTACAATTATCTGTAAGATCAAATTCTTCACTCAGTGTATAAAGGTAAAATTCTGACTTCAACATTGCCTGAAATGGAGCTGAAAGAATCCTTATTGTGTTGTGTTACAGCCATTTTAATGGTGAAAGCTCTCTGTTGAGTACAACATGTCCATGGGTTATTGCTTATGCAGGAACGTTGTACTGTGGCTGCACGTTCCCTAATGAGATTAGGCAATCAATTCATATAATCTCTCATTCTGTTGATTGCTTTACTGCTGGTAAAAGGACATTTATATAACTTACCTGCACAGAAAACCACATCCCTTCTGCTTGAGAGATGAGAGATGACAGACTGTGAATTTCCATGTGTGGTTTTGGAGCAGCAGCTGGGTCTTGCCTTAATTAATACCCCCCAGCAACTTTGTTCCAGACTGTGTACTAATTTTTTATGAACAATAATAATGACTCTTATATCTTCACACAAGGCACCCAGCATTTCCTCACAATACAGTTTTTCTTTGAAGAGGAATTGCTAAACCTCAACAAAGCTGGGAAGTACTCTAGAGAGCTGTTACCACTACTAGAGTGATGCCAGCTGTCAGGGAAAATCACTTGGCCAAGAAACTTAAAACCAAGTACCAAGGAGATATAAAATCAAGACTAAAGAGGACTGAGGGGAAAAATAGTCCCTAGGAAGGAAAAGTACAGGAATGATAGAAATATAGTGGAAGAAATACCACATTTTTGGCTCAGCACCCAAATCCTCACCACCATCAACATCAAATCAGACAGATGAGTAGGAACCTGAATGTTCTCATTCAGACCTGATGTGCAGTGAGGAGAAGGGGAGATAAGTTGTGCAATACCTTCATCACCTACTAGTGCTAGATAGCACTGAGCTTACACAATCTTGCTTTAGAACCACCTCTCTCTTTAGGAAATGGAATGTTGTGCCTACTGCTGGCTCCCAAATGCTAGAATCATGGTCAGGAGCAGCTGGTGCCATTAAACTGATTGGAACAGAAGGTACCATTTTTCCTGTGCTTCATGGTGGTCTCAACAGCAGATGCAAAACATTGCATGAAAACTTTTGCCTTCCTTGTCTGAAAGCACTCATGTCACGGACAGTTCTTCAAGTGGAGAACATTTGCTGATACCATTTGTAATGAAAATAAACACAGACGTTAACTCAGGCAACAGAAACCTCCAAAGACCATTGTCTTAGCAAAAACTGATACCATAGCTCAGGGATGAAGAACTCTGATTCTGCAGGCCAGATCTACCCCAAGACCATGTCTCACTGCCCTTCTTCCCAAGGGTTCTAAAGTCCTCTTGGATGTATATCTGTACTATGACGAAAACATAGGGACAAGACCAGTGAATGTGGTCACACAACAGGACTGTCACACCCCAGGCATGTCCCACAGGCAGGAACATATCTAAGAACACAACTGGATATATGACAAACAGCCAGAATACATTTGTTTCCTGTTTCTAGCAGCAGGTGGAGAGTTCAGTCCCTGACAGTTGGCAGGCAGAATAAGGCTAAGGAGAACACTGAATGGATTTACATGGGTTATTTTATGCAACAAGACTATATCCTTTAAATCCAGTTGGTTGTGGTTTTATTCTTAAATTCATTTGTGTAACCCTGAATTTTTTAGGCTCTATGTCAGGGGAAGCCACAGTTCTGTTCATCTTTGGTGCCTTATGCCAGTCCCTAGGCAGGGTGGTCACAGTTCTCCAAAAGACAATACCTGTGTGTACTGCACAGATGCAACCACTGCAGTATGCATTGTGGTTGTAGGTGTAATGAAATCCACCAAAAGTGCTTAAGAACAATTGGTTTTAGCGAGCCTTGTTCTTTCTCCTAAATAATCAAGGAAACGTCAGGGACACTTGCTTTCTCCAGATTCTTGATCAAAATCCTATTTTAAAAAGACTTGCTTGTCTGTTCATTGAGACACTGAGATTTGGCTGGAGTATCTTGGAGGCCTCATGAACAGAGAGAAAAGGAACCTATAAAACTATTTTTCTGAGCAGGAGTCTCCCAAGCAGATTCTGGAGATAAATGTTATTGCCAAATCTGTGAATTTTAAGCAGATTATTGGCTGCTTAGATTGAAGATTTGCTGGGGTCAATTTTTATCTCAGACAGTTTTAATTAAGGTGTATCGAATCTCTTCAGGAGGCTAATTTCTTTCTTTATTTCCTATTCAGTGTACTGTGGAGAGAACTTTTATTTCTTATTTTGGCCCAGAATTTATGTAACTCTCTGGACCTCTTGAACAGGCTCTTCAGAATTAGAAACATTAGGATTAGTGCTAGTAGGAAGTTACTAAAATTACAACTACCAAAAATGTTAAGTCTATGTATTTAGGTATTCACAAAAGAATAAGATGTTCTCAATTAATAATAATTAAAGAATGTGTGATGTTCAGAATCAGTGACAATAAAAACCAAACCAAAAGCAGAAGTAGTAGACAGCAAATTTCAAGATTTAACATTTTCATGTTTATGAAATGGAGAAACTAAGGATGGAAGCAGATAATATGAGGTGCCGAAGCTATGCAGCACATGAGTGATGAAGCTGGGAATAGATTCCAGATACCCATCTACCCAACAACAAGGCTACTTCTGTCTGCAGCCTCTGCAGAGCTTCCTAGGCTGCGCATCTACCACAGTGCACGGCCCTAAAACAGCACCAGGCCTCTGTCCCATGCCTGAGATCTGTTCAGAACTGCACCAGGTCACCAGATCGCTCCTTCTGTGAGCTCACTGCTCCAAGCTTAAGTGCCACAGCTCATGAGGTTTATGTTAGCTATTCAAAAAAGGCTGGTACCTTCAAGGTGACACCTGTCCCCCGCTGGAATGCAGCGCTCCCTGCCTCACTTCTGAGTGAGACCCAAGGCAGTGAGCAAGGGAAACTGCAGTACTTTGTAGCAAATGCAGAAAACACAGGCACAGCTATGGAGAATACAAGGGGAGAGCCTCACATCCAGAGCCTCTAAATTGCCGTTTTGCAATTTTACCATAACTTTTTAAATAGCTGAAGAAGAAGACCTCATCATGCCTTCTGAACTTCAGCACTTGGTCAGACACATAAGGACAGCTTGGAGGAATAAGTGAATATACTATAAAGCTCAGTACAGCTATTATTAAGTCATAAAGTTCAACAGACCACAAGAGAGATGAGATATCCATGAAAGGATCAGGAGCCCAGCATCCCTGAAGACCCAGTTATCAAACAAGGTGTATGACTAGTCTGACAGCATTTTTTAATGGGTTGGAATACCACAACAGCCTACTCTGGCAAAGGATAACATCTCCATCCACTTAGTGCCAAGTGGCATTCACCCTGCTTCCAATCTTTTTATTCTATATTCTGCATACAAAAAATAGCCCGTGGAAGACACTGCTCTCCCTTCTAACCGTGCCGTGTTTGCTCCTTGCAGGTGAGCGGCCTTTTGAATGCAACTGGCAGGGCTGTAACAAGAAGTTTGCTCGCTCGGATGAGCTGGCCCGGCACTACCGCACTCACACCGGAGAGAAGAAGTTCAGCTGCCCGCTGTGTGAGAAACGCTTCATGCGCAGCGACCACCTGACCAAGCACGCCCGGCGCCACGCCAACTTCCACCCCAGCATGCTCAAGAGGCGGAGCGGCAGCGGCTCCAGGACAGGCTCTGTCAGTGACTACAGCCGCTCGGACGCCTCGAGCCCCACGATCAGCCCCGCCAGCTCCCCATAGATTACCTGCACTGGATGTCAGCACTTTGCCTCTAATGCCTAACGTGGAGTTTTGTTTGTGTTGCACACATTTAAAAAACTCTGTTGCTTCCCCTCCTTCAGTTCCCACCCTCTCTTTTTTAAAAATCAGTAAATAGCTGCCTCCCACTGCAATTTTTAGTCAGATTTTCTTTACCCAACCACACAAGTGGCTATTCTAACCTCATGGACAGACAAACCTGTTACACTTAGTGACTCCTGCTGTCTCAATATTTCATATATTTTGCAACCATTTATGGATCCTCTTCATTATTCTTTATAAGAAAATGAAAAAATCTAAAAAAAAAGGAAAAAAAATCTGCTTAATTCACCTCAGGTGTCAAAGTAGTTTGTAAAACCGGATTGCACAATATAAGCATACATATACTTAAAAATCAACTGTGTTGGATTTGTGTCCCCCTTCTCCTTTCTCAGGGATGGATATTTATGTTACACAATAATTACAATGAAGACACACCCTAACCACGGCCTTACTCTGTAAATATAATTGCACTCAGAAGCTTTTTGTTAGGTTCTTTCACACACTGGGGAAAAAATAAAAAACAAGCAAACAATACAGAAACCAGCCCAATACTGGAATGTAGTACTGGACTCTTCCATTGCTCGTTTTCCTGATTATACACCTGTGTTGGGGAGTCTCCAAACAGGAATCTTGTCTTTCTGCAAGCTGCCCTCTGCCTATGGTAGCAAGCTGTCTTCTCACTTCATGCTGAAGATGCTCCAAAACCAACATCCAATTGCAAAAATCTCTGTGAGGTTGATAAACTTGTTTGTTGGTTTGTTTCATGCTAGATAAAATTCTGAGAAAAGAATTTCAACAAGATGCCTTAAATGAGCAACCTAAATCACAAAGAAACAAATTTACACTGGGTAACATTTTATGGCAAGGTGGCCTGGAATCTCGGAGGCATTCTGTTGTCACTCTCTCCAAGATGTTAAGCTGTCTGCACTGCCTGTTCAGTATGGGACCAACAGAATATTCAAATCAAACCACACTGACTTGAACCATTTCATTTCTTCTTCCTTTGTTTTGTTTCAGTTTTTTGGTTTTTTTAATTAACTACGGAAATAGCATTACTGAACCAATGCCCACCAAAACTGTTATCAAGGTACTTACCTACTGTACAGCTGTATCTTAGAAAGAAAAATTGGCCAAGACATTGTTTCTGTATTCTGTTGCCTCAAAATTGTGGTCATTGATAAAAGGAAGTGAAAATTACAAGGTATCTTCTGACTGGAATAATAAAATATGCATTTTTAAGTTTAAAATAAAATGACATTATAGCTCAGCACTACTTCAAGTTTCTCAAAAATACACATACCAGCATAAAGCAAGGTGCTCTTATTTCTGAATAACTGCTTAATAACAGAAAGGGAATATTGGCTAGTTTTCAATAACTTTCAAATATTTAACACTAGATAGAGCACAAGGATTTTTATGTTTTATATGGTAGAAAATATAGTAACAGACCAGAAGCATAGTGATGTACTGAAAACCTCACTGGCAGCAAATACACATTCCTTGGTTTGTCTGGGTCTGATGGTGCATATTATCAATTCAGGTCCTTTTGATTCTGGAATTTTGGGATGTTTGCTGTTTTTACTGTAAGGTATAAATGCAGTTAAGTGTAGCATGGTGAAAAGAAACTCTCTATGCCAAATCTGTCATTTGATATTAAGTGAATGCCTCCAGATTCCCAATGAACCTGTATCTTACTTGCTGCTTTGCATTGTTCCAGTTTTGCAAGGTTTTATTGTACTGTATGTTAACTGTGAGAAGCTAATATAGATTTCCAAGTAGTTTCATAGGTACTTCCATAATATACATTATTCCTAATACTACACCTTCTATTAGTTGTACAGATAAATACTCTAAGTATTTATTGATAAAAATACAACTATAAATCTAAACAAGTTCAGATGTTTCAGTATTTTTTTCATGTTCATTTGCTTCAGATTTCACCTCTGTTAATTTCCCCCTTTGAATTGGAAGTTGTGAGAGGCACAATTCTACTGTTTCATTTCACAGAAAATGAAAGAACATAGTAAGGGTTTTTTGCAAGATGACAAATAGAGTTAATGTGATGAGTTGCCCAAACTCTGGAGTTGGGGGAAAACCAGATCTGTTGGCCTCAGCAGACTTCCTATTTTCTTTTTTTTTTTTTTTAATCTCATGTACTGAGATGCACAATTTTAACAACTTGATAGAATTCAGGTAACAGGAATTCACATTCCAATAATTTCTGTCACTCCTAGAAGTGCTTTTGTGCTGTAGTTAGTAGAGAGGCATTTCAGATATCTAGCTCAAGGAATTCTACAGGTCAGCTGTGTCTTGTGCACATACTTCAAAACAAGTCAAACACATTTCTCATTATCATTATACCTTAAGAGAGGCACATGGAGGAGAGGGGGAACAAGCAAAATCAAAAGGAGCACTAAGTATTGGCAAACATTATAGGCTTCATGTTCCAAATTCATTTTGCTGTAAAATCACCTGTTCCAACAAGAGCATCATTTACTCTTCAGGAAAGGAGGAACCACTCCAGTTCATTTATTTAGGACTTAATAATTCAGCATTAATCAATTTATGCATTACAAACAAGTTGTTTTACTAGCCTGGAGAAGGAATATTTGCACCAGGTTTTATGAATACTGAGATTATAGGATATAAAGGTTTTGGGACAACCTATTCTGAGGGATACAGAACTATGTAATCTTTAACTCAAAGAGTTAACTAATATTTTAGTCATATTCTTCATAGATTTCACTAATAATTTTTCAAGTTTAAGCAGAAGAAAATAAATTGGTTCAAAGTCAAATTTTCAGTTAAGTCAGTTCATTTAATGGGAACACCATGGGGCTGTATACAGCCAACATAATGACTGAAATTGGTCATTAAAACTTTTTTGTTTTTATATCTTAGCTGTAAATACCTCAGCATGTATTAGGCTGACAGTCAAGTTACTGTGTTTTAAAATCCCAGATAGAGTTTCAAATACATCCATTAAAAATGTAATACTTTATAGTTTTAGCATAAAATTCCAAACCACTAGTATTTTCCAAAATTGAGTGTAAACAAAAACTTCTCTTAATATTTTCATATGAGAAAAGAGTGGGGTTTCCTAGCATCTGCTAGAAATGTCTGATGATCAGCAAGGTCATTAGACTCCATTGTCATGATGGTTCCTCCTGAGTTTTGCAGATATGAGAAGTCAGATTAGCTCAAAGTATGTTTTGAAATCTGTTTGCTGATCCAAACTAACCTCAGATTTTTACCCTTCTGTTTTTCACTCAGCAGTGTAATCTAAAACAGTCTCCTGGCACAGCAACAAACATATCACAGTCAGGAAATACTGCTCTGGCAAGATGCAGGTTTCTCCATCTGGAGGAGTGTGCATCTCTCCTGCCTCTTCCTTTCCCCATGCAATCTGTTGAGGTGTTCTCACAAAATACAATATTGCCATGATTTTTTTTTTCCATTTCAGATGATAGCAACATTATTATTATTAAGAGAGCCCTGGAAAGTTTGTTTTACTCCAGCCATGATTTTAACTTCTTCTCTAAGTGTTGAGCTGAACTGCCTTTCTATAGGAAATAGTTGCAAGTGAAAATCATCACCTCACTACCAGGTGAAACAAAAGATGCTCTTAGAAACTCATTCACCCCTTCCATTAACTTCTCCCTGTGCAAAGGCTAATGGCAACATGAATTCAGTTTTCATCCTGCTTCTTAGAAAGCAGTCCTGGTAAATTCCTGGCAGCTAGATTTTGTGAGAATTTTTTGTATCTGCAAATTAATTGTTCCTTGCTTTTATAATACATGCCTAGTGTCTGTTTACATTACTGCAAAGGTATATATTTATGACAAGTCATCAGAAGCCCCTGTTCGATGGTAATGCCTAATTCCTGTCCGTATCCCACCCTCTTTACTGCATTAACCCTTGCAAGAAGTTGTAGCTATGAGAGCCTCTGCACACCTTTAAATCTCATTACCCTCTACCCAGACGTTCAGCACTCTCCTTGTCTCACACAGCCAGGCATTAAAGGCTGTGTGAGGAGCATACCTGTTTCACAACTGCTCGTCTCCAGTGTTTTGTCATGAGTTACAGAATTTGTACCTTGTGAAGTGCAGTGTTGGTTTTGCCTTTTCATTGCCATTAGATTCACTAATTTCATCAGGTCATGCATACAAACTAACTTTCAGGTGCTCTTTTACTCCATCACACCATCTGTTTGTGCATTGGGTGCTAACATCCTAGTCTATGTCAGTGAATGGTATGATGAACATCTGTATTTGTAACTCCCGGGGATAAGAGCTATAGCCTTAGGCAGAAGAAAATACCCAAATTATTCTTGTTTATCCCATAAGCCAGAATATAGAATGCAAAAGCCCATCCACTGGTATAAGTTTTTATAAATATCTATATTTATATATATGGATTTATATAAGCATATGCACATATATATAAAAAAATAGATATATATGTGTATATTGTATAGTGTATGTGTGTATACATAAATACACAGCAGTGTGTCTATACTACACACTGACTAATGAAGGGATGTCTACAGAGCAAAAATAGGTATCCATTTCATTATAACTAGTGATGGGCCTGAACCAAATTCCTAGATCCAAATGCCATTGCATTTGGACTTTTTGAACCTGTTGGAGATTTGTGGTTGAGTTTCATCTCTGGTTACAGGTGCATTTACTTGTGTATACTGTGCATGTGGGGGACGTGTGTGTGCGTGCACATGTGCTTTTCCAGCAGCACATGCCCAAGTGGGGGACGCGTGTGCCAGGGAGCGTGCACGTGTTCACAGCTAAACTTCCAGCTGTGGTGAGCTGTAAAGCTGCCAGTGTCATCCTCATTTGTGCAGGTTTGTCAGCAGCACATGAAAGCTTCTGTGGCTCACTTTTCAACTCTTTAAATCACTACATTGAAGTATTACAGTTGTACAGCTATATGTTCATCTATTCTTGCTCTGCTGTAACTTTTTATGTATTTTGTATTGCATAGATTATATATTGTGATAATGCCCTATGCAACTATAAAAGGAAAAAAATGAAAAAAGGAAGAAAATTAAGAACTGTAAAATACTGTCTTAACTTGTATGCATGGTTAGTGAGGTTTACATTTTCCAAAATAAAACTTATAACTATGAAATATTGGTTTTCTCTTAATTTCCTTCTCTATTTATTACCTAAAAAGCATCAATTGTTAATATTTCTGCTGTTCATTTGAGACTTGATATCTTGTTTGGTGTCTTTATTTAAATTTCACCCAGTGCTATTGTTTAAAATGGAATTTCTTTTAACGTTTGAGAGAAAGTTTTTGGGATGTTTGTTTTGTATTCTGTGCTTTAACTGGTATTTTGTAATTGCATAGTGAAATTCCTTTCTCAAAGGTGATATATATTGTGTTTTTTTACAAGATGGTTATGGGATTAATATGTGTGACCTAAAGTTCAGAGAGTCAGCTGTCCTTTCTTTCAAGGCCCAGTTCTTTGCAAATTTCTGTTATCATCTCTGCAAGTGGCAATACCATGTCAAAACAGTAACAATGTAACCTCACAGTATCCTGAAATGTTCTTTCCTAATTTTAAAGGTAAGAAAATTGAAACACAAATTTGAGCCACTTTCTCAAAAACGTAAGGCATTGGCAGATGTGAAGGAATGAATCTGAAATTTCTTGAGAATACAGGTTACACAACACTTCTAGGCACTGTTTGTTACAACAGGCCCTAAACAATGGCATTCCTGAAGTCTTCCTACAATGAAAGATCCACCTTATGTTTGATAACAGAAGAGCAGCCAGAGATTGTTTCCTAAACTTGCTAGAAGGATGAAAAGGGAAACAATTCCCTCCAAAGGACTATGCCTGTACAGTTTAAGTCTGGAGTTGCTGCCTTGATACTGTAAGGTAATGTGCCTCCCTGCCCAGGCACCCACACGCTGAAATCTGCGTTAACGCATTCTGCCCTGCTTCTCCTCTGCGGTCGCTAAATGCAAGGCGTGTGCATCTCTCCTGCCGCCTTTTTCTGTCTTGCAAGGGTTTCTGCCTTGCCTGTGACTCAGCAATGAAATGTTCATAGACATGGCAGGAGTCCAGCATTTCAGAAGAGAAGCAAGAATAATGCTAGAATTAGGATGGGATTTTCGTATTTCCATTTACCTGTATATAATTTCTGGCTTCAAAGTAATCTACCTCAAGATTCATTGCACTGGCTTTTCAAGGAACCACACCCATGGCATGCTTTGCTAGTTGACTGCAAGAGATTAAAGTGACATTAATATAAATACACTGTCAATAGAAAGAGATAGAAAAGTGAGAGAAGAGGAAGACTGAAATAAAAATGAGGTGAGGACAATGAGACAAGTGTTTGTAGCAGCTGACTTGAAAGGCTTGTACAGCACCAGAATACACATGGGGCTTCCTACAGAATTTCAGAGCAAGCAAGCAAGGCAGCACCTTCCAAGATGAGCAGAAACCGCAGCATGTTTTCCAATAGCAGCAGAGAAGGGAGCTAAGCAAGAGTTGAAGCAGGCAAGCACATGTGTTTAGCCAGCTACACTTTATTGCTGGCACAGCTAAGAGGATAAAGAGAAAGGGAGGAATTTTCTGAATAGGTTTCTCAATGCATGCAGCAGAAAAAGGATGGAGTCTGGATGCCCAGATGTGTGAACAGCAAGGGGGGAAGAGAGAAACACGACTGAACACAGGCTATGGGGCAGATTTGTGGTTTGGGCAACTCGGATAACAAGATTATGTAAAACAAGTAATCAAAAAAAAAAATTTAAAAAACCAAGAGAAGAAAAGAGACACAAGAAAACCTGAGGGGGGTTATAGGCAAGAGCAGGCCCCAAAGGTCTGCTAACAAAACCAAACCACTGAGCTTAGTAATAGCTCGACCTCACCAAGAGAAAAAAGAGCCCAAGAGTATAATGGCTACCTCATCATAACTGTAAATAAAGGATCAACCTGTCCCACCTGGTTGGCACTGGCAGGAGTTAAATTCAATCTTTGGCTCCTGCTGGCTGAAAAGAATATTCAATCAAAAAGGAGGGGTTGGCACCAGGGGCTGGACTAAGGGAGGCTCCAGGATGCTGTTGCTGCCATGTTTCTGCTGAACTGATGTTTCTTCTCTGCATCACTGGATGATCGTGCCTGGCTGAGCACAGCACAGCAGGTCTGGGCCTGCAGCGCTAGGACCTACAGGGAATACTCCAAAGGGTCCCAAAGGCTCATAGAGCCCAGGCTGGCTTGTTCAGAGTTAGCCCAAGTGTTCTCCCCAGGGCATCTCCCAGAGGGAAGATGTGGTATTGCCAAGTTGGTGGATATGAGGACACCATTGAGAAAAAAGGCCCAGCTGAAGGACATGAAAGATGGTGCTGGTTAGAGATTTTGATGTGTACAGAAAGAGGGATGAGATGAGCCAATGTGAGGAACAGATGAGAGAGATGCAATAAATGGGGAAGGTAAGTTAAAGAGGGGGAAGATAAGTATAGAAAAATAAGGAAGGAGTGGAGGATAGGGAAGTTTGATGTAACTTTCTAGAGACAAAAAGAAAGGCCTAAGGTGCAAAATCCTAACAGGGTTCTAAAGAAAGGAGAAAGGTAGCTCACGTGGTAGCAATTCCAGCAGTCAGAAGGTGAGGCATGTCAGTGTGTGATAAACAGGGCTGTGTGTCTTTAAGAGACTAATGTTTGTGTTTTCCCATGCTCTCCTATTGTGGAAATAACTTTCTGAGTCACTTCTCTGATCCTGGAGACAAACTGAACAGACACAAAACATAACAAAACACAATAGCAACGGGAAGAGAGAAATTCCTCCCTCCCCCTTCCACCACACACGCATTTTGTGTCCCTGATCTGAATGCACTCAAAGTCTCACAGTGGAAGAGAAGGCAGAGACTGACAGTGTTTTTTGGTACATACTCTTTGAATCAAGCTCACCTTCTCCACCACTGCATAAACAGTTAAAACATTAAAGCCACACTTCCCCAGTCTGTTACTTTTAAATGTTATCCAGCCTCTTTGGTCAAAAGTCTTAGCTTCCAGATTTTCCACAGACAGTGAACTGCAACAGGAATTTGCTAGCTTTTTTTTAACTTCAAAGCCTTGCACTTCAAAGGCCCTGCATTTTTTTTCTGAAGCCTCATGCCCCACCCTTTGCAAAAAAGATGTCAGTTTGGGACTCTCAAAATGCCACACTTGGAAGCTCACATACATCTAAGAATCAACATCACAGCTACCATCTGCTCAGAGGGGAGTAATGAGATGGGCACACCCACAAGCGGCTGGCCCAAACTCAGGCTGTATCAAGACTTCCTACACCAAAACACAGAATCACCACTCCTCAGAGCCGAGTCTGAGAACCAACTCAAACCCTTTGAAATGATCCATGAAGTTGCAAGGCCTTGCAGGTTCGGTTTAACTTCAAGCATTTTGTTGACTTTGGAAGTCTTGTAACAAATCCCAAGGCTTCCCTCTCTGGGGTTGCTGTACAAACTGCATTTGCAGCCTGCTGGGAGGAACAGGATGACTTGACAGAAGAAGAAAGAAGAAAGTTTTGTTCAGGAATGCCGTCCCTCCTCTGCTGCCAGCTCGCAGGGCCAGCCAAGGGAGACACCCGTGCTCCCAGGCACAGCAGCTTGGCAGGTCCCTCCAAGGAAATGACCTACATGCACCTTCCTCCCTGCACGAGAGGAGTCGCTCTCAGGGGCGGAAGGTTTGAGGGCAGCCACCCTCCCCAGCTTTTGCAACCTCCCCAGAAGACTGGGTAGGGGATAGCTTCCCCTTCACGTGCCCTCGCAGGCAGCTGTACTGATTAACTGGGTGAGCAAATAAGAGGCAAGCCTGGAAACAGGAACCTGGTGCAGGGTGGGTCTGCAAAAACAACAAGACTTGGTGAATAAATCAGGTCTGGCTGTTGCTTCCCTGCAAGAAACCTTTCATTAAGGCTCCACTGGATATTTTTGGACCACACCTGTCTATTTTTAGGAGGGATAATTAATGCTGAAGGAAATAAGGAAAAAAGTCAAGTTTTAAGTCCAGGAATGGGAAATTTGTTATTCTCCACAAAATCACTGTGATTAGGGAGATCTAAAACGGAAGGGTTGTATTTCAGGAGTAAAAATATGCTGCAAGTCGCTGTAAAAATTGCATGTTATGTGGTGTTTGCTAAGAGAAGGGAAGCTTTTCAAGGAGACAGCACTTCACCACTTAACTGCTATTAAATACGAGTAAAGGCAGAGCTGAACGGCCAGCCTTAAATCCCAGCTGTGCTGTGGCTGTGTTTTTGGCTAGGTCTGTGCTGTGCTTAGGCTCCCTCTTCTCTGGGTGTTGTGATCTGGCTTTGGGAGGGCCAGCTGGGATCTGAGAACATGCCCAGGCCTGTGCATGAAGTTACACAGTGAAAGAAAAATCACAGCTAAGCTATGCAGCACCCTCACCAGGTCCTTCAAATAATCTGCCTGAAGTACAGGGTGATTGTAAGGCCAGAAAAATGGCTTTATGAACTGACATAGGAGATTCTTGGGAAAAAACCCCACTCTGTTGGTTTCAGGAGCTGAAATATGATGGACAATGTGTGCAATGCTTTCAAAATTCTGCTGTTTTACTGATGTCAATGGTTTTTATATTCACATCCCTCAGCCGACATAGGCTTCTACCAATGTTCGTGTTACCATAGAAGAAAAAAGCTTTTCCTGGGTCATCTTCTGCTTGTGTGCTCACATCCACTGCACTCCAAACAGCAGCTGCTTCAGAGCAGGGCCTCCCAGCTGACCTGCTCAGCCTCTTCTGCCCAGCACTTTGCAACCAGCACACACAAGGATGGCATCCTTGCCCTCCTCCAAGAGAAAAATCTGGCTCTCTACTATCCAATTGAAATCTACATGCACTGTTACGTACACTAATCTTTATACTGTAGGGGGCACCTCAGTCTGGACTGAGCCCAGCTTCTAAATTCCTGACAGCACAGGGAACATTTGTGTGAGACACCTGACACAAGTGGGACATGTCAAGGGACAGCAGTCAGGATCTAAAGCTGTACCTTCCTTTGAGATGCCTCTAAAAAGATTTGCTTTGGGGAGTATCACACAAAAATCTTCCCAGAGAAAAATCCCTGGGAATTATTCAGTACTATTCCCAATCATACCTCTCCTGCCTGATAAACACTTGCCCTCATGTCTCCAGTTCCACAAAACCTCTTTGCAAACACGCTGGATGAGGATCTGTTTATTTTTGAGCTCAAGGAGGTAAATGTCATCTCCCATGAATAGATAGAACAACTGAAAGAATGAAGACATACTACAGAGTATCTTTTCTAATGAACAATATTTCTAATTTAGAAACGTTTGCACGTATCACTGGGTAATGAACAGATCAGCTGTTTGGTACTACCCACATTTAATAAGAAGCACTATATGGTAAATGTGATGCTGCTGCATGTATATTTTGTATTTGCTGTCTATTATTTTTGATAATAAAATGTGACAGCAGTATTGTCCACAAACCTTAGAAGCCCAGATTTGTGAGATGTTTATGCTATAGCTAATGAGCTCCTGGTTTCTCTGAGAATCTCCTCAAAATACAAGAGTCACTGTGTGAAGAACAGAAGCCAAAGGCAAAGCAGCCTGGCTGCAGTACAGGTTTTATCAGTTATGAAGACACACAGCCTGTCATGGCTGTGCAGCTCTAAGGCAGAGGCACTTCAAACACCTCACAGGCCATCAGACAGCAACAGATCGAATTGCCACATGGGAAATCAGCTTGGTGAGTTCATCCAGCTCTCAGGTGACAATGACCAAACAGCAGCCACTACCATCCACGTCTGTGGGTACCACGAGGGGACACTGACAGAGCTGACATGAACATGGGTGTTTTCCTCCATAGCTACATTCTGCTCCACAGAAAAGATCTGGATGCTGTAGCAGAAACGGTGCTGCCTATAGGCACAGCCCTGCCTAAAACCATCTTCCTTCTTCGGTGCGTCCTGTTCTCTCAACCCCACAAATTCTTTAGTTCTAATGGCAAATTTATAACACACTTGGTAACACATTAGCCAGCACACAGAAATTCTGGAAAATTATCAGAACAAGTAATGTGTCACCTTGGTTTTTTACCTCCTAATTAAAATGCATTAATAGCTGGGTCCTTCACTAGCCATTGCCATTTGCTCCACCACCTTCCTCAAATGATCCAAATTTTTTATTGTAAGTGGCAGATGAGGTCTAGGTCTAATGTCACATTTCAAAGAAACTTGACTATGCCATGACTTACAGGCTGTTGAATGTTGTGGAAGAGGAGTGGATGCTTGGGTCTGCCATCCTTTCATTCCAGTCTCTCCAACAGTTTTCAGCCTTTGCAGGCATCCTGAAGATGTGTTCCTGTAGAATGAAGAAAGTCAATTCAGTGTCATTCTGCACAGCAGTGAGACATATGGCTTTTCTGATCACATGGGTCTGTGACCTTCTTGAGTGAGCACAGTGAGTTAACATTTTTCTGTGCAGAAAGACAGTACTTTGCAAGCATAAAATGGGGCACAGCAGAGGGAGAGCAGGAATCCTTTAGGAATTTCTCCAGCTCAGGAAGCTCAGGTAACTGCCTTGGCCTTTGCTTCATCAAACAGATTTCCCTTATGCTGCAAATAGCTAAACATTTGGGCAAATCCTATGGTTACAGGAATAATAATAGTATTTTTTTTTTGTCTTAGATTCACATCAGTTTGTGAGTTTTGATTAGCTGTTTAATAGTCCTGTAAACCATTATTATCAGGTGCCAGTGTAGCCCTCTAAGTCCTTCTCCTTGAAGAGGCCTTCATCATCCCTCCTTGGAGGCACATGGCTGGCATGTCAGCCACAGTTTCTACTTCCATTTCAGGATCCTTTTGCTGCTTTAAATTCTTCACTCAAGCTACCCTTGGCCTTTTTCCTTTTCCTTCAATTATTGCCCTCAAGGGGCAGCCCCTGCAATGCCCTCTCCATTTCCAGTGTGTCCCTGACCTGGGTAACTGTGACACAGACATTTCTCAATGGTGCAATTCCATTGTCACCATTACTGATGTACACTGACATTAGATAAGAGAGAATCAGCCCCTACAACAGGCAAGAGAAATGAAATCTTTCCCACAGGACTTGTGCTTGCTCTTGAGCTGGGGTTTATAGCAATGTTAGGCTGCTTGACCTACTTTCGTTTTGTTACCTCTGAGGTGGCAGTATTAACAGCTTGATTTCAGCAAGGTATCCAAGCTAGGTGGAGTTTTGGGAAAGGGACTCAATTTGTTATTTTAATGCACTTTATGGCAGCAGCACACAAGGCTGTGCTGAGCCAATTGCCCCCCCAAACTGCAGCAGCCCCTTATCCTTGTCCCTGCTTCTTCCCTGGGCTTTAGGGCCTCTCCAGCATCACCCTGAGAGAGCACACAGAAAGCACAAACAAGAATTCAAGCAAACAGGTACTTTAGAAATAAGTTAATTTTATTGAATAGGCATTGTAGCTTCTCTCAGATTCAAATAATGGAGAAGCCAATTCACACAGATTACAGAGCTATCAGTTACTTTGAGTAATCTTTCATAAAAGAAAGAAATTAAATACAGTTCTGCTATAAAAAGTGCAACAGTTATAACTGGAAGTTTTTCAAAACAAAAGCAAGTTTTACTACCTATTGCAAAAATTGGTTTAGTGCTTTAATACTTTACAAAGTAACAATCCAACTGCTAAAAACAGCTCTTACACGTCATCTTTGTCAAAGTATGGATCAGATTAAAAATGACATTTAACTTGAATGAAAACTGCATGTAGAAAAGGTTCTCAAGAACTCACCATTTTTCACAACAAGAAACATTCCTTATTCTTCAATGTTAATTAATGCTCCTGTTTCCTTTGAACAGTGGATTCAAACAATATGGCAGTCAGCTTAAAAATGATCAAATGTTTTCTTTTGCAGAGAAAGGTGACTGCAACCAATTGTGTTTTGAAATTATAAATAGGGAGAGGAAATGGAAAAAGATAAATTCATTCCTTTTTGCATGAAAATGATCAAACAAAAAACCTGAAGAGTAATTTCAGATATAAATAAATTTCTGTAATTTCTATTACATAGTTTATTGAAAGCCTAAGTCAATATTTGCTAAACTTATAGAAGGCAACAAGAAACTCAGCCTGAAAAATGAGAAGAGTGGTAAGACTACAAAGAAGTTGAATTCTCAGCCAACCAAAACCAATGAGACTTTATTCCTTATTAACATTTTCTTAAGCCCCAGTGAGAGCCAACTACTTTCTCTGAAATAGACTTCAAGTACAAATACATTTATCGTACATTTCTATGGGTTAAAAATGCTGAGTTTGCCAGGTTATTAGATAGAGTCACATTACCAGTCCTGACACTTAAACTTTATATAATTAACTTTGGTTATAATTGAACAGAGACTCTCAGTTAATGAGTAAATATACTTCTTTAAGCCAAGGGTGCAACATCTGTTACTTTAATTCTTGTTTGGGAGACAAGCCACTCTATATGCAACCTGAACTGCAAAAGCCAAATCTTCTCTATTGGAAAATCTATCAGAGGCTTTAAGGACAAAGAGCTTTAGAATTTGTCTAAGAAAATAGAAGATTAAAAAAAAAGTTAGCAATAGGAAAAAAGATGTACAAACAATTGGGGGGGGTATATTATACAATAGCAACAGTAGAGTTCTGATTAATTAACTACATATACCTTTTGTATCTAATACTTCAGACTGTCCTTCAAGCTTTGCCCATGTCTGAGAGACATTGGGTTTTAACAACACAAAGTGTACCAAATGGCAGAAGTACATGTAAACAGCAGTGAAACTTTCAATGGTTCATTCAACTTTTTCCATACAAAAGCGTTAGTCACAAGAATCAATGAGGAAGAACAAGGCCTCCCAAGGAGAGCAAAGTCTTTCAGCCCCACAAGAGACAAATTATGAAAGGTTCATAACAATATTTTATGTCTTAAAATTGAATGCAAAGTAAAACTTGAGATGGATTCCAAAAAGAAAACAAGAGCTCTATGGAGATTTTAAAAACTGCTTCCTAGCTAAATCATGCTAAGCCTGGCACATTACAAACACAGGAGTTAGAGATTAAGAACAATGGGCTTGGAAAAGACACAGAAGTAATTGCTCCTCCCCAGGAAAGAGCACAAACCTAATCTCAGTCATTGGGATGGAGTTTTGTACAAAGCTGTCAAAGCTGGCCTAGAACACCACGGTTGGGAACTTGCAGCTGTTTAGGTCTATCTGGCTAATTTCATCCATTATTTAGTCTAGGCCTAAATCCTGTTTGTTCCCCTTGGTTATGGTGAGTGGGCAGAGCTGGGCATCGTGTGCATGCAAAGCTCTCTGATGGCTCTGAGGGAAAACCATTTCTGCACTGTACACACACTGTGCATTATACAAAGACTGTATTTACAGTACTCAGGATCTTGAGCAAATAAACAATAAAACCATTGCTTAATTTTTGTTAGTATTAAAAGTGCACACAATTTTCAAAGTTGAGAGATGAGAGCGCTTCTGTCACGCCCACATGGCTGTGTTTCAATTCATACCTGACTGCAAAGCCCATTTAAAGGAGATGTGGGGCATCCTCTGAGCCTGAGATGCCACATTCTGCTGCTGCATCTCCTGCATATTTTAACCAAAAGCATGGGGAAGAGGCTTTTTGTTACTCAAACCTGGAAGCAAATGGCAGCAAGGTAGTGTTCCACTTCATCTTCACGACAAAGATACTGTTCAGACACCACGGGCCAGAATGGACTGCATCTGTGTTAAAGGCAAGAATGACCAAGACCTGCTGTTTCTGCTACGGCAGCCATGGCTGTCAGGCTTCTGACATGCTGTCAGCCTTCACCAGGCAAAGGTTCCATTTTACTCTGTGGCAAAGCAATTGCAGGGAATTTACCTATAAAGGTGGCTTTTACCTCTCAGCAGGGGAAGTGCAACTCTAGTGTAACTCTTTTCATGTTTATATAGATTCCACATGTGAAAGAAGGAAGAACTGGTTCACTAACATACAAGCTTAGTCTTTAAACTTCCCCCTCCTTCTTTTTCTAAATAAATGGTGTTTGAAAGCGGCAAAATGGAAATTAAATACAGAATGCACGTAAGAGTTAGGCACTGTTTAGTTCCAACATTGGATCATATTTTTGCAATCTCAGATGATTCTGCCCCTAGAATTTGCTTTAAGAAGGGAAGAGAATTTCCTTTTCTCCCTGCTTCCCCAATAGCAAACCTCAGCAACAAAGTAAGAGGCTCCATTAGATGCAGAGATGAATGGCAAAAACATTTCTCTGTTTCCCAGAATACAGGAAGATCTACAAAGCATACAGTGTTGACAGGAAATAAGTTTTGATACATCTTAACTATTTTCCCCATTTTTAGTATTTTGGTGCCCCGGTTCCTCCACCAGCTATGATAATTTCTCTAATTTAACCCCATCTCCTCTTTTGACTAAGGTTTCCTGACACACTAACACTCATCAAAGAATCACTATGTTTTAAAGAAAATTTTCTATTAAGATTACAGGGTATTCAGATGAATATGTCTAGAGACACACAGACTACAGCAGGCTTGAAAGTTTTACAGTCATGGTTAAATGAGGAAGTAGGACAGAGGCTGCATCCAGTAAAGTGACTCTCAGTCCCCAGAGAGTCGTAATTTTAAGGCTGTTTGGAACACGGTGGCTTTAACCCACATGGCCTGTTCCACAGTGCAAATGTGCATCAGCCATTTCAATTCTCTTGGTACAGTACAGGCATTCAGGTAATGGGAGATAAACCATCAGAAAACAGCAATCAGAACAGCATATTCACTTCAGAGGAATAACCCAACCAGACAAATAACAGGATCACGATACCCAAGGAAAAAATAGTCTTATTTCCCTACCCTGGCAGTGGAATACAAGAGCCCCATTAAGAATGCAACAGTTAAACAATTATGTGGTGTTTTGGTACAAGGCAAGTCTCTCCATACTCAAACAATCACTTTATGAATAAGCCCAATTATTTGTTCACACATAGAAGATGGCTGAAGATAAAATGTAAATTCCACGACTGAAAAGAAGTGTAGAGTGTTAACAAGGAAAAGACCTGAATATGTGTTGGAGTAACACTCAGTTGATTTTCTGAAACCAAGAGGGGGCTTTTCTTCCCACACAAACTGATGCTCAGGACCTTAAAACCAGTCTATTGATTAGGAGAAACCCAGATGCACAATCATTAGGTATCCAGGTTTGAAAATTTTGGTTGCGGTAAATACCTTAATAGTAATTATTAAACAAACAAATCTCAACAAACTAAACCACAAAAGTTAGGGAATTTTAAAAACAACACAGACTTCTATGCATTAGTTTGTGAAGTCTTTTTCCTTGCACAGTTTATCAGTAATTGATATGTACAGTACAAAGAACTATGAAGAAATAAAAGCTGAACACTTCAATCTGCAAGAAGCTAATGCATACTTGATACATATTAAGAGGCTGTATCTTCCAATTAGGGATGACATTTCTATGATCTAGAGTGATTTTTTTACTCCAGATGCCAAATGATTGCATTCATTCTTGATTTTCACTCTGAAGGAATAATAAATAGCTGATTGTCTTTTAAAAAAAAGCCAAATGAATCCTACTCCAATGGGTTCAGGGTGTATTATGAATGTCCCATGTCAATCAATATTTCTGCAGAAATGTTTCATTTGGTAAGGAAATTTTCCAGATGCATGTTTATTCAGAAGCTGCTTATAAAAGTGGCTATTGGTTAGGACTGGAAGAGAATTAAACAGAGAGGAACAGTGTTGTACCAAAATATATAAAGAAAAATTTAAAGCTTTTCAATTAAAAAAAAATTTGTATATTTAACTCACATTAGATACAGATGTGCACAACAGACAGAGCAGTTAGAAACAACAAGTACATTTACAAAGCTTTCTTTTCATGGTTAATTTCTACCAGCATTTCTGAAAGTAACCTACTAAAATGATGACCCTGTTTATAATAAAGGCGCAAAATATTGCTCTGTAGCGTATTTTGAAAATAATATAAAAATAATTTCTATATTACAATTTAAACTTGGCTTGTAAAATTCCAACATAATACAGCCTTAAGTCTAGAAATAGAACATACTTACAAACACCTTTGTGTTGTTTTCCTCTCATTTTTAACAATATAATATTTTAGTCATATACACTGGAAATCCATGTGCAAATTAAAATAGATATTAGTGTCTGTTACTGAAATAATTTCATTTCTATGCTATAGTTTGGTGATCCTCCGCATAAGCTGCCATTCCCTAAAACAAATACTCTTCAAATACACTGACAGAGACTTAAAATACACTAAGCTAAAAAGCCATCTACAATCAGCATCAGTTATTTTGCTTCTCAGGACTTATGTTTATCTGAGATCATTGTGGTTTCTATGAACATATGGGTTTTCACCTGTGCAAACACTCACAGTGCTATGAAGACCTTAATCCCTTACTTGCTCCTACTTCACTTTCGTGCCCAGTTTGCAATGTTTTACATGTCAATGAAGCACCTGGTTTAAGGCCCCCACTGCTAATGGGATTCTGTCCACACACTGCAGAGGACAGCAAAGGTAGCCCAAAGAGACCTAAGGCTTCTCTCTACTCCTCAGGCAGAATTCTCATCCATTGTCTCCTTGGAAGAGTAAGGTAGGCAGCCTGTGGGGAACAGACACTGCCAAAGGCTCAGGCCTCGATCAAAAACATTTCTTCTGTAACACTTGCTGGAAGTTTCTGAAGATAAGCAGTCTCCTTGCTGTCAGGGAGAGCACTCCCATTGGTGAAGGTGAGCACCAGTGCAGCTGTGTCAGAGTCGGGAGGGGGAGGGCAGTGTTTGTCAGCTCTGTGCCGTGCATGTTTTGATACCGACACGTTCATCACCCGAGCAGATGCCCCTGCAGCAGGAGCGGCCCTCCGGGCCCCTGCAGCCGGCTGTGACAGGTCCTGGGCAGCGTCCTCAGCGCCCTCTGGGCCACGCTCCACTGCTCACACCTCAGCTCTCGGCTCCACAAACACCCTGAACACTCCACTTGGCCTGCTTAGACTTCTAGGATACAAGCAACACAAAGCTTTTCAAGTACAGCACCTTTCTTTTACTGATGCTCCTCATGTTACCTTTGATTCAGGAAGAAGCATCTAATTGCCAAAGAAAGCTGGGACAATATTGCCATTGTATTTATAGAACAAAAGGTTCACCAGTTGTTTTAAAATCCAAAATCTGAAGTTACTTTTGATAATCTACAAAACCTTCTTCTGAATGAGCTGCTTGTTAGCCATATGCTACAATTGATACCCACCTCTGAAAATATATTAGTAAACTCCAACAGTGGTTTATTAACTCTGTATAAATAAATTTAAACGAAACTTTAAAATAAAGCATGACTGAAACCCATTATGTATCACAGGTATCCTCTGTTACAAAGAGACCTTTGCATCAGAGTTTAGAGGAAAGTAAAAAAATTTTGCATAATAGGTTTAAGTCTTTTTTAAATTAGAAAAATTGCACATTCACACTTTAAAAGAATTCCAGCTTCCTCCAACCTAAATATCTCCTGGTGATTTTGGATCCATCTGAGAAGGTGTAGCCTACCCAGTATTTACTCTGTACTTCTGAAATCTCGACTACAGTGACAAATGCTGAATCACTATCAAGAAGAGAGGGGGGAAAAGCACAAACAAATACAAAAATATGTGTGTGCATTGCAGCCACTCGGGCTGACAGATGGAATGAGTAGGATCCCTCCAAAGCAAAGCAGATTTCTCCACATCTGGGACTATGTGGGAACTCTACAGCTCTGGAAGGTGTAGAAAGAGCAGATCAGGCACAGGGCTGGCTGGCCTGTGGGCTGCAAACACTTCCAATTGTCCGGAAAAATAATCCAAAAGAGCACTGAGAGGTTAGCATACAGTACAACAGAAAAATACATACAAAGGTAATTACCTCTAGCATGTAGCTAAGGAATGGCACAATGTCTTTCACTGCTGCTGAATGCAACTCATGAGCAGTTGGGAATTCTCTCTAAAAAAAAATAGGCAGAAAATTTTCTTCTATAGCTACAGTCTTTTAATGGAACAACACTTCTTCAGGAGAGGGGCACAGTTTCTGCACGTTTGGTCTGTTTAATCACAGCTATGGCACAGCTGCCACAAATAGCCCAGAAATAGAAAGAGTGTTTGAAGAGAATTCTAAAAGAAAACAGCAATTAGAAAATTATTCAAAGATATCCCAACAAAAAGATTCTAAGGAAATAGGCACAACTAAAAAGGGTTCTGTCAGTATCTCATACAACAGATATTTTAAAGTGAGCAATCCTGCAGAGGTAAATATTTATGGAAATATCTGAGTGTCCTGAGGATGATAATGAACACTCAGGTTTGGTATCCTATACAGACAAGACCGACTAACTTTTCAAAATAATCTAACACACGAGTACAATGTATTCAATAATTCAGAATAGAGTAATTTACCTACATGCTGACCAGTTGTAAATCTCTTTCTTTTATGAGAAGATCTTAAAAACATATTGTAGAAACAAATCCTATGAAAATGGGAAACAGCAAAAAATAATTGCTTATTTTTACATATGTACTGCTTTTTTTTCCTCATTCGGACTCACTTAAACACATGGGCTGGTGTGGTTTGCTGCTAATGTAGTATTTCTTAAACACAACTCTACATAGAAATGATTCTTAGAATATCACACAGTACTGCTACTCTAATGCTCTAAGAATTCTTAAATATTTCTGTTTTTCTTGAAGTTTTATCCTGCCAGTTTTCTCAGTCTCAGCAGCAAATACAGTCAAGTATAATACTGAATTTCTTTTAACATGGTCTGGTTTGTTTTAGCATAATTTGCAATCCCAGTTTTCTCTGACAATTAGAACTCAAATTTAATAATCACAACAGCAAAGCAAAACTGCTGACCAGTGTACGCAACAGGAGACATGGGATTTGGAAGGTGCTTACCTTAAGGACAGAAGTCACACGGAGCTTTAACAAGCACCAACATTTCCCTTTCATGAAGGAATGCAAGTTCAGTAAGATTCAGTGTATGCTCAGTATACAGCAAGGAATACAAAGTACAGGTCTGGATTCATGGAACAGCTAACGTAGCAAAGACCCTAACCTTTTACAGAAGTGACCAAGGGACTTATTTTGAAACCTCTCATTCAGCAGAAAACCTAAAAATATGGTCAATTTTAAGTATATGCTCAGTTCTACCAATTTCGGACACTGGAAAAAGCTCACATGCTTTTTCTGAAAGCCAGGACACAGCAGCAGAAGTTTGTGAATCTTGTTTCACAGGGGATTTTAGGCTTGGTTTCAGGGTTAATTAGGATTAACTGTATGCAATGGTGCCACCCATGTCAAGAATTAAAGTTGGGCTGCAGCAGGCAAATAATCAGAAATGAAGACTCTTTGGCAAAGAATCTTTCCTGTGTGGGCCAGAAAAGTGTTATTCCCTAATGAGGAAGGCAGAACTCCTGTTCTGCACCGTGAGGTGGCAGAGTCAGCAGCCCTGAAGGCAGTACTTTCACCTGTTATGCAAAATTAGCTCTTAAAATGAGCCATTGTTCACAAGGGTAACAACACCAAAGAGCTCCTGTTACTACATTCTGCCAGCTGATGGTGGAGGGGTGCAAATCCAGAGCTGTATCCCAGAAAACTTCCTCACGTCATCCATCTACTTCAACAGTATCTGCGGTGTCTGCTTTGCAGAAATGGTTCTGTGAGCAAAGTCTTATTTTCAGAAGTATTGCAAACACTTACGTAAATATTTGGATCTCAGACTTGTGCAAATCTGTGCTAGGAGCTGCCATTCCTGCTGGAGGCATTTTACAGCCATCTGGGAGCCTCCTGAGGGGGAGATGACTCACTCTAGGAGAAGACTTGAAAAGAGGTGGAGCCAACAGTCTTCAAGAAAGGCTCAAGTAGTTACATTTGCAATAATTATCACTCAATAATGTTCAGAAGGAATAAGTAAATAATGATTAGGTTCGTGCACTAGCTAAGGCAATAAATTGATGTATTACATTGGTTTTGGCAAGCAGTTTGAGTCCAAAATGATCCTAAATTTCCTAGCTGGTCATCAAATTTTCCATATCTAATAATTTTTTAAAATATTTTAATTTTATTGTAATATTTCTCTGCATTTTAACATCAATGAAAATACTTCTGAAATTCAGGTGCACAAAACTATACTGTGGGGGGACTTGGGGACATGAAGTCATATTGAATTTTCTTATAAAATCTCTTTAAAAACTCAGTGCAAATAAAAGTGGCTCAAATCTACTTTTTTTAAAAATGAAAATTTAGAAATAATTGGTAAGAACTTAAAATTAAGACAACCTACAGCCCTCATGAATTCAGACCTTTCACTCCCATTTTCCAGAATCATTCAATTTCAAACTGAAATATACAAACGTTAGTAGCAATGCTATATCCTGTCATGTTAAAAATGTGCAGTATGCAAAATCACTACCCTCCTGAAAAAAAAGGCTATGAAAAATTTAGGTTTTACTGAGGAAAAAATACTCTATAGCTATATCATTTCAAATGTCTGCAAGGCAGATACTACCCTACTACAACACCACATCTTCACTAGTATGACGTTCCCATATCATTCTACTACCTGAGTGATGTCAGTGTAAATTCAGGCACCATTAGTAAATTTTTGACCAAACATATACACAGCACTGACAAAGGAGTAAACAACCCTTCAGCTTACCAGTACATGTAAAAAAGACACTGACAAAATGGAAAATAATATTTTTTATGATAAATTACTCCTATTATTTCCTCATTGCCCCAGAAAAGCGAAGAGCTAGACACTATTTACTCATCAATCCTTTATTCTTTAAGGATTCCTTTTACTGCAATCCAACACTGTTTACTTTGTAAGTAAGAAAATGGTAAAACTAAGTAGTCATGGAAGAATCCTCAATGCCTGTGTCCCTTGCTGTCCCTCTCCCTGCGCTTTAACTCCTCTTTGTAGCAGTAGGAACAGTAATTTTCAGTCTCAGGACGACCATAAAAGGAACAGTTCTCCTTCTTACAGCGATTCTGCTGGATGGAATATATTGGGCAAACTGTGCTTCTGCCTTGGTTTTTGTCGTTGTTCAGCCAGCTCTGAGGAGCGTCCTCGTCAGCGTACTCCAAGCAGTCTCTGATGTCCCCGGTGTTGAAGCCGTTTGTGTAGGTCTGGGACTTGTGTTCGGCCGGCCTGGCGTAGCTCAGCGACTCCACCGTGTTCACCGTGCGCATCCCGGGCAGCCGCGCGGGGCTGTAGCTCTGCGAGGACAGCGATCTGTTCTGCTGGGGGTAGGTGGCACAGGTTTTCAGGGTGCCAACCACTGGCTTGTAGGTATCATCCTGGAAGCTCGATGGCTTGGAGTTGACGTCATGCAAATGGATGACACTTTGCCTTTGAACGGGGGGGGGATGGCTATAGTGGGCAGACACCGGGATGGGGCCGCTTTTCTTGGCACCGTTGCTGGGTGAAGAAAAGGACCCGGGAGTGGGACTAGTGCGGTCTTTAAATTTTAAAACCAGTTGAGTTGTATGGCTTTGAGGTAAGACGGGTGATGCCCTATCCTGAGGAGATGGTTCTAATTTTTCTTTTGAAAATGCCTCTGGCTCCAGTTTCCTACTAGAGGAGCCATTCAGTGCAGCCTTTTTCTCAGCTTCCTTTCTTTTCTGTTCCTGTTCTGCATTGAAGCGCTCCTGGGCACTGGTCAGGTAATAGCCGATCATCTCCTCGTGGAACTGATGCCTGTGACTGGTCAAAAGAAGGCCAGCAAAAATAAACTTTCGTTCACCCTGCATGGCAGCTCTCAAAATATTTAGGCTGAGTTTCACGTCTGTGCTGTACTTCCACGGGTCAGACTGCTTGTCAGAGAAGGGTTTAGTGTTCACCTTTTCAGTGGGGGAGCTGCTGGCTCTGTCAGTTGGAGATGGAGTGGTCTTTTCAGATGGAGACGTGCTCGCAGACTGTCCAGATTCCTCTTTGCTCCCTTTGCGAGACTTGGACTTCTTCTCTTTGACTTTCTCTACTGTGTCACCATTTTTTCCATTCCCTGAATTGGCTCTGCTCATCTTTCCGTGCACCAGACCTCCAAGACCACCCATGTTCTTTTTCAGTTTAATTCCCAGGGTTTTACTGAGGCTTCCTATTTTATTGGCAACTGAATCCGTCCTGGTTTTGTCTTTATCTTTCCTTTGTTTGTCCTTTTCTTTTTCTTTACCGTTTTTGCCATTATTGCCATTGGAATTACTACAGATGGAATCTCGGTCTGAGTCCATGGAGTCAGCCAGAGACTGCACGTCTTCTCCAGCGGAAGCTGTAGGGGATTCTGGTTGAGCCAAAGGGGCCTGCTATGGAAAAGGAATTATAATTAGATACAGCAAAAGCCATTTCATACAGGAGTTGGTGCAAAAATACCCACTCCCAATTCAATACAGATTTTGACACTGATTTTAAATACATTTTTTAATTTATGCACTGACATTTTTCACTGGTTTCATCACTAAATAAAGCTTTTCTGGCTGTGCTTGCTATGTATTTTACTTGTTCCTACAGTAGCTTTTGGCTCATTTCAGGCACATTTGTAGAATAGAGTCCAGTCACTCAGAGGCTCTGTGAAAGTCAGTGCCTGAGTCATGGGGGGTAGTGAGTTCCCTCAGTGAGTGCCCCAGTGAGCCAGGACAGGGAGGATCAGCAGTGCAAGCTGTCCCTCAGCCCACGGGAAAGGAGTTGGGGAGGATGTGATGGAAGGGGAATGAGCTGCTGCTGAAAGCTGTGAGGGGGATACAGCACACAAACCTGTGTGCAGCAGTATTTCAGAATTGATTATGTTCAAAACCCAGCTTATTTAAATTGACTTTTTATTTTTTTACGTCTCTGGTGCATGAAAATTAAAGGTATGATGCACCAGAGCTAAACATCTCATCTGAAATATCAGACATTAAACTCAAGCAAGTAGGCTGAGGAATACAATGATGTGTATTCATATTTATTGGAAAGGCAATGCAGATAAAACTGGTCCTAAGTCTGAGATCTACTTTATATTTTAGGTAACATGATAAAACACCTTCCTTGAAAATGCAATAACATGGATCCTAGGACTCTGTTCATGTACTCCTGCAGAACAGCCTTGCTTTCAGCCACCATGAACCTAAAATCTGCTAGAGATAAATCTGAAACACTCAACTGACTACAAGGACATGGGGAGGGGTAAGCTCTGTACATCTACATACTTCTGGTATAGAAATACCTGCCTACCATTGTCCCTGGGTACTTACCTACCATGTCCTCGCTCCCAGGAAGCCCTGAGCACCCCAACACTCAGTTGGGAGCAGAGGTGCTATTCCCACGAAGCAGAGGGGAAAGTGCTGCAGTGACCTGACCATGATCATGCAGCAAATGTGAGCAGGGAGAGGTAACCCAGGTTACATGAGGGCTCGCCACTTACAACTGCAGGACCATTTTGACTCTCCTTTTTCTGACATGGTAGCTACTACTGTAGAAACTGTAGAAAAATGGATTTTTCCTCTCTTGCAGCTTCTTAAAATACTTTCTCCTTTTGTGTTCTGTTTCTCTGTTCAAACTCCATCTCTGTAGGCTGTCTAAATCACCTCCATCCTCTCCTAGCAACCTTTTGCTTCCAGCCCAACCCCTCCACCTATTCAATGCAATTTGCAGAGAAATTTCAGTGCCAGCTGGGCGTGGTTCTAAAACAGCTCTCTGGAAGAGGCAGGCTCGAGTTCAGCGCCAGTCTGTGGCCTTTTGTCAGCCACTCTAAACTGGGAGCTGTCCACAAGTGTAAATGCACTCTCTGAAAGAAATTGGTGACCTAACAGTGGCATCAGGAGAGGAAGACAAAGTTCTGAGAAAACAATGGTGAGAAAAGGTTTCTTTAAATTATACAAATGACTAAAATTTATACCAGAAAAATTAAGCTAGAAGACACATTTCAGCAAAAAATATACAAGCAACAGTGTCATTAAAACAAATAACCATAAAAATCTGTGAGCCTGATTGGCATCAGTAAGCCATGAGTGACTGTCCCCGCTGCCAGGACACTGAGGTGTTTGCAGGCAGCCTACCCTACTGTGCCTTGTATCTCCCATGCTGGGGGACCAAGGGGGAAGTTCACCTTACCCGTGTCTCAGAGGGGATGCGGATCCAGGTTACATTCATGTAGCTGTGCAGAAGATTAAGCTTTGCCTCAAGAGACAGAATCAAACTAAAGATAAAAAAGAAGGGGACAAACAGTCAAACAGCCTGAAAGAAAAAGCAGTACTTCATAACTGGGGGAGATGCAACAGCAGCCTGACTGTGATTGTCAGCTGAAGACCTCCCCATGTCTTCTGCCATGTAAGCAGAGCACATGAACCAAGGCCTTGCTGTTAGCAGTTCTCCCAGTACTCCAACCAGGTACAGCTCAAGACATTTTACTGCTTAACACCGAAGTTACAGAAAGGTCTTACTTGGCCAGTCTGGTGTTATCATTGTCATCTTTTCCCCACTCCCAGTCTTTCCCAGGATCGACCGCAAAGTGCAAAGGCAGTAACTTGTGTTCAGAGTCAGTCAGGGGGATCACCGCTGAAGCAGAGAAGAAACAAGGATTGGGGTGGGGGAAACAAAAATGACAAAAAGAAGAAAAGACTCAGCTGTGAAAAGCAGAATCGCTGCTTCAAGAAGAGCAGAGTTTGTGCTGCAGATCTGCCTCATCCAGAGCACCACAAATGATTTATATTGGGCTCCATTTGCCTGTTTTCATTTTTGTGCAATAAAGGAGGGAGAAGTTAATACACTGATTGCTCCTGGAGTGAATGATAGTCACCTGTGGAGGAGGGGAGACCTCTGGAGAGAACCACATGGTCATTTGTACTGTACAATCAACATTTCCTGGAGACAGAGCCATTAGAATAGCAGAAAGCAATAAAATGTTGCAATATTCCTGCCTATCTCTCAGAATCAGAGATTGACATGTTTGTTAATTATTTTGTCTTTTTAGTTTAGTACGTTTGTACTGTCAAAGAAGTAAAAATATATTGATATCAGCATTAAGAAAGAAAGCAAGAGGAAGCTACAGTGATTTTGAATTCAAACTGAATTAACATAATTGAAGAGCAGAGATCAGCATGTGTATGGGTTAAGAGGTCAGTTTGAGGCCTCTGAGTGAGTGCGGTGCAAAGGCCATTATTGTTCTTACAGCCCAGCACTGCTGCCCAGCAGTTTTGCTCTTCTGCTCTTTCCCCTCTCTGTTCAGGCTCTGCCCTAATGACTCTGCCTCTTAATGGCTTTGCTTTATACTCAGCATGCAGGGACCACAGTCAGATGTTACAGAGTGCCTATCATTCATCACCAGCAAGAGACTAAGAAATAAAGTAATGTCAGTTTTAATTAAAGCCACCGATTCACTTCCATTTGATTAGGAAAACAAGTAAAAGCTGTTGAGGGCCTGGGTAGGATCCTCAGCATGGTGCAGGTCACTGCTGCTCCTCTGACAGCCAATCAAGGCATTTACCTTTCTGCACTAGAGCTCTTCAGGACTTTATCTGGGTATTCATTCAATGCAAGGGCAATTCAGACAATGCAAGGGCAAAGAAACATGGAGGAGCCAGTTATTGAAACCCGACTTCACTAGGGGTTCTATGCTGTTTGTAACCCTTTCTGCGGTGCAGCAAACACGCGCTGTCCGAGCGGAAGCGCAGCATTTCGGTCACATGCAGCGGCTCAGCGGCCCCGTGGCCGCGGCCGCTCCCGGCTCCGCCGCCGCTCGCGGAGCTGCCCAGAAAGGCCCAAAGCGGCCCAAATCCCGCGGGGCGCCGCCCCCTGCCGGCCGCGCCGGGAAATGCCGCGCTCTGCCCGGCCAGCGGCGCTCCCCGAACGCAGCCGCACGGACACAGCGCTGCTCGGGACTGGAGCTGCCCAGGGAAGCTCCGGGGCACACGCGGGGAGCCCAAGCCTGCAGTTCAGAATACACTGCACTGCAGCGTCCTGGGGCACCGGAACAGCACAAATGTACAGCAGATATGACAGATAAATACACTTCTAACACTTCCTGGTGTAATATGAGAGCTTACCCTAATGCATTCAATGAAATTATTGCAACAAAGAGCCTGGAATACCTGAGAAAACAATTAACTGAACGTGCTTCACAAGGAAAATGCATATTCTGCCAATTAACTGAGTTACCAGCAGGCACTGACTGGACTGACATCTGACCTCAACCATTTAAAGGAAAAAGGCAATTTAGGAAAGAGCAATGTAAGTTTACAACACAGCAGTTCCCGTCTGGTAGCACCTGGTTTTACAGGTACGGCCTGGTAAAAAATTGTGACTGTAATCCCAGGGCAGGTGATGATGGAAAGCTTGGAGCAAAGAACCACCAGAGAGTTGAAGCAGTCTCTTTTTGGAACAGAAACTTCAAAGGGTAAAGGTGACTTTCTTCTCTATGGGCAGCTTGAAACTAACTAATTTTCACATAATTAAATAAATATTTTGGTTTATAAACAAATTTTAAAAGAATCCTTTTAAAAGCTTGCTATTTCTACTGATACTGAAAATACCTATTAAAATGCTTAGTGATACTCCATTTTATTAAAATACAAAGTTAAGTAAAAAACAAAGCTTAGAGCTGGTTGTCTGTAGCACGTCACTGTTGTCTTAACTCCTGTACACATTCTGAGTGTCAGAAATGTGTTCACTGAGTTGAGTGCTGATTGTATCCCCATTCTAAGGTATAGTCTAAGGCTGGTGTGAAGCACTGCTGTTTTCATGGAAAACAAACCTGCTAAAGTGAGGGACTTTGAAAATTCTGTCTTCACTGCAAGAGATTTTCTCTCTCAGGGAATTTTGTTTGATAGTTGGGGTTTAATGTATGATTTCCCAAGCTCCTGATAGAAAAGTATTTTTTTGTCACAGCTGCAAGCAGAGTCCATCCCATTCATTTCTATAGCAAACCCCACAGACTGCAGCACCTCCCTGACACCCAGCAGGGTCTGCATTTTGGTCAGTGTTGGCCCACTTGGCTGTGGCTCTCTAGCTGGAACTACACTTCTCCAAGCACAGCCTACCAGCCCTAATTCCAGCAGATGGGATAAGTGACAAGCAACAGCCACTGGCTGGTCCATGGCAGTGTGACACACACAGTGAGGACTCTGCTGCCATTCCCTAGCTGGGTGTGCTGCTGCCTCTTGTGCTGTGAAGGCAGTCACAGCACTTCCCAGCTCTCATCCTCGTACCTCAAGTGCCACTATTCATCTAAAAGGAACAACACTTTAACTCTTTCTGAACATGCCAGTACAATAAAACACCGACACAGAAACTGACATGGTGCTGTTCAAGACCACTGCCACGCCTCTCACAGTGTTGCTCAGACTGAGCACAGCAGCGTGGAAAGCTCCAATGCCAAGGGAGCAGTCTCAGGGACAGTTGAGTCCTAGTCTGTGTTTTCCATAAACAAAGACACAAAAGATCTGCATCAGTAGAGCCAGCATTAATATAAAAGTATTTACCCATTTTTAATCGGACACTGGATTTCAAAACAAGAGGGCCCCTGGCAACCATCAGAATGCCACGGGCTGTGTGTAAAAAGAAGTGTGTTAAAATGTGTCTTAAATCCTCTCCAGACAAGGGGATATTAGCATGTTTTCTCTTTATATCTATTTATAATAGTGTTTTACATGTTCTGATACAGGACTCTATGCCAAAGCAGAACTTCAAGCATTCACATCAGTATTTATTTGACCACACATACTTCTCAGATGCAGACATAACTGTCTCCTCCAGAGAGAGCTCAGCAGCTGCTTAAACATGTGTGTATGTACCTGCAGTAGTTCAGACATCTTCAGATGCTGCTCCTGACACTTGGTTAAAGCATAAATACTACAAGTTATGAATGGCCTGGCTCTCCAGGATGCTATTTTTAAGAAGGTGCAGCTCTAAGCTGCATTCTGATAGCTCAAAATCTGCCCATGTGCCGAGGCCCCTGTGCCATTGCTGCTGACACTTGACAGCTGTGGCTCTCCCTTGCCATGTGCCAAAGCTGCCAGAGCTGCTCTGCTGACAAGGTGCAAACCCCAGGCACTGCTGGAGCATCCCTGTGCCCATTTCCCTCCTGTCACAGCACATGGAGGACAACAGCAATGCTGTGGTTGCTGCTGGACTGCTGCAGTCTCCAACAGCAACTGGCTTGGCAGCTGCAGCTACAGCATTCCCTTAATCCCAAAATAAATGCCAAATGCTCTCTGCTGCTCTACACAACTGAAGCCTGTGCATTCAAGGCCCTGATGTAAGGGCATATCAGGTACAATCAGGTCACGCAAAACAAACACCACTTTGATTCATCGACCCTTGTAATTAACCTGGATGAGCTTGTACATGAAAGTCAGTATTTAATATTTCTGATGCTGTCCTGGATATCTGGTAGGGGTTTCTCTCCCAGCACCTTTCCTGTGGGAGTACAGGTATAGGAAGATCCTACAGAAAAGCAGTTGCTAACCTCAAGAAGGACATTTAACATTATTGTAACATTACTGCTCTTGTAAGACCTGAGGTACTGAAGGCAGAGAGATGTGCCTGAGATAAATGAGGCTCCTGTCTGCTGATATTATTCTAGTTGTTAGAAAGGAAGAAATTAACTGTGCCATTGTTTTGTGATTAAGCTGCTCAGATTCCTAAACATGCAGCAATAAAATTTAGTGAGTATTGTTTCCTTTCTGCCAGATAAATACATCTACAGGTAAAAGAAACTTTGTGCACTCTATTCAATATATATGCCAGTGTTGCTGTATTTAAAGCATACCTTGTTCTCTCTGTTGGTCTTTTTGTTCCATGGAGACAAGAGCAGAGAAATGGGCCTGATCATAGGCCAGCACAAGAGGTGAGCAATGGCATCTGTTTGGCAGAACTTCAAGTGGCAAATAAATTCCTCCAAATGGTATCGGTGCAAAAGCTGCAGAGAAAAAGTTTTTTGCAACTATAGGAAAGAACAGACAAGAGTTGTAGAAACAATTGTGCTGCAGTATCATCAGAGTTCCATGAGAGCAGCTTAAAGTGGGGTAACCAATGCAGAAAACAGTCACAACAGGTAAAATTTCATTATAAAATGTCAGGAAATATACAAAGAACCATGAGGAAGATCTTCCACTCTTATATAATTTTCCTTGTTCTGATTGTTTATTGGTAAAGATAACTTTGTCTTATAACAAAATCTTGGTGACTCTTATGCATGTAAGCAGAGTCGTACCTTCCTGTAATGCTTTTAGGCAGAATTATGTTCTAATAACCATCAGTAAATACACTGTCAGGTCTTTTGGTAACATGCTCTGCTTGTGCCTTCCATTAACAGATTTCTATAAAAAACATTACAAACACGTTTGTAGTCCACTCATTATATATATCTGAATGTACATACACACATATATATGATAAAGTTAAGGACTCAAGAAAATCCTAGTAGAATTTGAATGGGATGCTCCATCTGGAGGGGCAAAATTTTCCTTTGAAAGATTCTACACTTGTTTATATATATGAATAACAAAAACAGCAAGTTTGAGCAGGAAAACTCCCTCAATGTTTTTGTTTCCAACCAATTATTTTTCCTTTTGCTATAAAAATATGAGACTTTATTGCTGAAATATTTGCAAGATGAGTTCCTCTCATGAACCCCTCATTCTGGCTGTGAACAATGACTGCACTGTCTTTCAGGTGTGTTTCTCAATAACCTACAGAATAATCTACAACCATTGCTTGTAGTTCATATTTTGCAATGGAAACTGAAATATTGCAGTATTTTCCTGTGGAAGTAAATTTCTGTAAACTCCATCACCTGCTTAACATCCTCTTCTAATCAGCCAAACATCCCCCTTTAATTAACACCCTATCATGAATTAGAATTCTGATAGTTCATGGTAGAAAGTGACATGAATTTAATGCTCTGAGTCCTGCTCCGACAGGGTCGAGCTGGCTCCACATATGGATCTAACATTTCTGTGCTCAAGTGTGCAAACTGAATAAAACATTCTGGAAACTTCTGGATGATAAGCTGCAAAGGAGTCATTAAAAACAAAAATCCAAGATACACACATTTAAAATTGAATTTTTCAAAGTCCGATTAGATTGATTTCTGCAGAGTTTTAAGGGGCACCTAAATAACATGGCAAAATTAGAACTTTGTTCACTTAGACCAGTCAGAAATGTATTGTGTTCTGTAATTTGGTGGTTATTTAAGTTAATAGGGAATATCTAGGATAAAGAGGTTTTCAGCAAGGGTTGTATAATTATCTTGTATTTTTTTACTTTTATCTAATAGAAATGGATTGAGTATTGTTCTATGTTTTACTTTTTTTTTATCCTTTCAGAAAAAGGCAGCTGCTCTGCCATAAACACTGGTATGTTACAGCTGGGTATTTTGCTGGTATCAGTTTACAACTGATTTGATTTACAGAGGTGCATGGATCCCTAATGAAAGCTCTTACCTTCTCCTCCTGAGTCTCGTAACATCGTGTCTGCTACTACAACAATCGGTCTTCTCAAGATATGGGCTAAGACAAAAACGTGGAATTCTTCCAAGCTCTCATACACTGGATCTTCTGCATTGTCCACTCTGGAAGACACAGCATTGAGACTTTATGAGCCAGCTTGAACCAACCAAGAGACTTTGGTGGATCAACACGCCCCAGCAGCTGCTTCTTCTTCACTGTCCCTTATATCCCCACTCCTCTGACACCCATACTTCAATCACTGAAGTAGGTAAAAAGAAATGGAAAGGAAAATGCACTTTTGTAAATAAAATAATAGCAGCATTAAAAAAAATAAAGTTTTCCAACTAGTATCACTATGCTTTAGATCAGCCCCACAATCTTCCAGGAAATGGAAATGCCCAGCACCTTTAGAAGCCAACCTAGAAAGTCAATTTTCTACCAAAGAGGTCATTCTTTTATCTGGACTGCAAGAACAAATCTCTTAAAGTCCCCGCTTCTCTAGCCGACCATTTCCAAGCCCTTCTATGACTGCATAAACAATTCAATGAATTTTTGGTTTCAGTTATCCCCTTTCTGTTTTCCCAGTTTAATGTCATTGATGTCAGTACCACATTTCAAAGCTTTGCCTCTGCCTGTAAAAAAAAACCAAACTAGATGAAAGAAGACTGAAAAATGGGAGGGTTGTGGGAAGCAGACAAAAGTGAAGATGATAATTCACTGCTGAGTGCCACTTAGCAATACACCCAGAGCCCAGTTTTTGTGAGCCCTGACAAATAAAGGTGGGCAAGGTGAGACTGGCACACTCTTAAATGGAGGCAGCACCTGTCCTCTTCCTGCCAGCTGTGCAGGGAACCTCCAGAACTGACTGCTGTTAATTTTTTGTGTATGTGAAGAACACTAACAGAGCAGAAGTGCCTGGACACTGCTCCAGAGTGTGTGGGACAAACACAGCAACCTCTCAGAGATGTCACAGCATCCAGCCCATCCCTGGAACTTCACTTGAAAATCTTTCATCCCAGCCTAGGAGCACAGCAGGGTGGAAATGGTCACCAGCAGACTGGTGTAGGACATTCACTGGTCAAGCAGTGAGACACCTCTCCTTCTCTGGATCCCTCCTCCCGCTACCCAGACTCATCAGGAAATTGTTTCTGATGTTCAAACCAAATTCCCCATTTTGCAATTTCTTCCTCTGTTCCTTACTGAACCCTTCACAGCTGGCTGTGACAGCTTTTCAGCATTTGCAGTCCATTCTGTCACCTCAGAGTAATCTGTCAGCCAAAAGCAACTCAAGGGAATCACGTTATTGACAAGACAATATGCCAGAAAGATTTCCAGCTATCTTCTCACATTAGTATTTCCAGCCTATCAGTCCTAATTTTTTCCTTCAAATCCTCTAATTATTCCTCATCTCCTAGTTAATGAGGTTTCTGGAAGTGAAAGGCATATTCCAGATACAGCTATTATCAGAGAGATCTCTATCCCTTTGATCAGCTTATGCCTGCCTGACTGCACAAACTCCAAAATTCCACTGAGCTTTTTTCCTCTTCAGTATCACATCCCCATGTTGCTTGATTCACTATCTCTGATAATATTCACACATTTCAAACCCTTCTCTGCTATGACACATTCCACTGCTCACTGCCACAGGATCAGAGTGGCTGAGGTCATAAGGGAACTCTAGGGAACCCCTTATTCAGCCCCTGCTCCATCAGGGCCACCCAAAGCCCTGGACTGTGTCCAGACAGCCTTTGGGTACCTCCAAGGAGAGAGAGTTCACAGCCTCTCTGGGAAATGTCTTCAATGTTCAATTTTCTACCATCACTGCCAGTAATTCATGTGGCCTGTTTTATATTATTTCAGTGCCACTTGCTGAGGATTCAGTATGAATTTTCCTAAAGATTAATGAGAATGAAAAATCATCATTAACAAGTATCCATAGCAACCTGCCACATCCTTTGATCCACTGATCATTCCACTTTTTTTTCAGGGATCTTTTATGTATGCTGGCTACTACATGACCACGAAAATTGTGGACAGAATAATTTCATCAATAAAACATAGAAGAAAATAAAATTTAGGAAACTGAAATTAATTCCTCTGTTCATGTAAAGCTAACTTTAAATAATGAAATCCACTTTTATATAAGAGCATGTAAATCTGCATTGCAGAATCCTGCTCAACCAGAGCACTCTAAATTATCTCTATTCTAAGAGCAAATTACTAATAAAAAGACAAACAAATAAAAATCTCAGTCTGACCTACAGGACTACTGGTACCTCCAGTCCAAACACAGCAGACACAGTCTCAGCACTCCAAAGAGACTCCCTCTCTTATGGAAAATCCAATTTGTACTGCAGCCAGGAATGAAAGAAAACCTCTTTCAAAAAGGTAGAAGGGAAAAGTCACTGACCCTGCTGTTCTACCTGGCTGGCTGCTGCTCTCTCACCTGTAAACTCTGAGCAAGATCTGTTCTCATGTCCTTGGGTTTCCTTCTAACAGCTCCCTATGGCAACATTGCTTTCCTTCCCCACACACAGCTCCAGATTTTCAGTCCAACAGACTCTAATAGCTATTCTGACTTTAGGACTCATTTTGGGATTCACACAGAGCAGAGATCAATGCCCTCAGACAGCTGAGATGCACAGAAATAATATGACAAGGATAAAGTTCTTCAACCTGGTGGTTTGCCAGAAGCAGGAGATCAGAATGATATCTGAGTTCAGGGCTCAGTTGCCTCCATTCCGTTTTTGACACCTTTCTTTTCCCGCTTAACAATCCCCAAATGAAAACCAGCACAAACCACAGCTGCAGCTGTAGGTGTAGGAACCTCTCCTTTGATTTCCTTACAGTGTTTGTCAGCAATGGGCTTCAATTCAAACACAGGAAATTGCACAGTAGTGGAACATTCTCTTTCATTCTTCAAGGAAAAAAAGGTATATTGAATTGACTAAAGGAAAAGAAACACAGAATGTGAATGCTTTGGGCTCCATATTTGAATCACCACAGCAATTTGGCTGTGCTTGGCTTCTACTTTATGTGAACTGAAAATAGGCTAGATAAAAAGAGGTATTAGCCTTTAGAAACTACAGCTAATAATCAATAAATATGTTATAATGAACCATTTCTATCTGCACCCTACAACTGCTGCATATACTGAACAGTTTAAAAGAAATAGCATTCCTGTAACAGACACCACAGCAAATAAAAATCCTTTTAGGGCAATGTCTTGTTAAATGATCCAAACTAAATTCTGTGCAAGGTGAGGGTCTTGCATGGCTGCAGAGTTGTGTATGAAGAGCTGTTTGTTGAAGCACTCTGAATAACAAGCTGAATAACAAGCACTGACAATTACCTCAGAGGACACTTGCATTTGAGAGGTAGTTCCTGTTTAAACGTTCTGGGTTACTGCCTCAAACTCAATTCCAACGATACACAGGAAGATTACAGCAGTATTCCCTCCCTTCTTCCCCATTTTAAGTCCCTTGAACTTATTAATAAGATAATGCCAACAGCACAGACACAGCCGGGGGGTGACAATAAGTACAAGTACCATCCACTTCCAGGGTCTGTATGAGCTCAAACCACAACAGCACCTGGGTTTTCAACAGTGAATAACAACAATGATGTTCATTCTCACATGAGAGCAGGCTCTGACTAACAATTGCACAGTGAAGGAAGGGGTTGGAATTTTCTTTTGAGCAGGATGGCAATAGTTAGGTTCTTAACAAAAAACAGGGTAACAGACATTTTCCTTTTTTCAATGCAGTTCCTTCAATTCAGTGCCCCTGCTTTTGCTTGTAAATGGAGATAAATGAAGCAATTATGTTAATCTAGAATTCATTTTTTACATTTACAGGAAGATGTGCCAATCTGTTTCAAAACAAGAATCTGCTTCATAAGTTTGCTCTGCTTTACGTGCTGGAAACAAGAACTTAAGAACCAGGTTTTTCTGTGTTTCCTTTTTCTCTTTTTCCAACTTCCCAGCCTCAGAATGACAGTGTCTCAAAGGAGAAATCTTTGGAAATTTAGCAACAATTGCTGATCTCCTTTGCATGTAGCTCGCTCTGAAAAATAACTAAAAGAAGTTTGCAGGTGAATGAGGCAGCACAATTCCATCCTTAGGTTTGTCACCGAATTCTTTTGAAGCAGATACAACTTCTGATGCTTTAGCTAATTCTGACACCAAAGGAAAATGTCTCATCTACAGTTCAAAGACTGATGTGCAAGCTTGCTTAATATAGCAACGAACTGGAGGACATACACACCCCATCTCAAAAATACTATTTTGATATTCCTTTTCCGTGTCAAGGGCCCTACTTTGAACATGGGCTCATTAAACTGAAAAAATAATTCACTCTGTCACATTCATTCTGTCTTTGGAATAAATGTAAAGAGAAGTATGCATTCAAATCTTTAATAGGATAAGGATTTCTTGCCTAATCCATATTTCACTATTTCAAAGGAAAAATTAACGGTTGGCTATTTGTATTTACTTTATTTTGATTGAAAAAAAGATAAATGCAAACCATGATGAGAAGGTTATTTATGTAGTACCTATACTCCCCATGTAGGTACCTGGGAACTGAAGGTTGACTGCCTGGCAAAGATAACATTTAAGGGCATCTCTGACTAGAAGGTACTGAAAATATGTGGTACATGGAACATACAGAATGAAACGGAATAAGTCAGGGAAAATTTGGGCTGAATGATCAGATTTAATAGAAATATGAACTGAACTGCATTAGAAAACTGAAACGTATCAACAGGAAAATATCCACAAGCATAAGAAACAAACTAGAGATTAAAATGAAAATAAATCTTTTTTTTCACTTCAGAATAGAACAAAATGAGACACATTGTGACTGACAATTTTTGTGGCTGACAATTTTCTAAGCAAAGTCCTCCTGAATTCCTAGAATTACCTATCCTTAACATCATAAGGTTAAAGGGAAAATAAAATATTATTTCAGAGCCCAAAGAATATTTTCTACAAACTTTGTTACTCTCATTGTGCTGTAAGCCTTATTTTGTCAATTTACTTATCACCACACATTATTTTCTCCAGGGGAAACAGTAGGTAGAGAAAATTATGCACTGAGCAAATACTAAATATTTTTAGTGATAAACACTAGACACAAAAACTAAAGCTTCTGCATTCTGAAGGCTGGTCAATAATCCTGTCCTTTGGGGATAACTCCACTGAAAGCAAGGGATGGTTTATCACAGTGGCTATTTAAAGCAGATTCTATATGTGGCTCAGGGGTATTTAAATGTTGTAGATACTGTTTCATCCCAAATCTTTTCACAAATATATTCCTGAAAAAAAGCTAAATGATACTGCCAACATGCTTGTTCCACAAGAAAAACAATTAGGATTTCTTAAATGCTGACTCTTTTGGATATAACGTAACCTCAAGTTAGTGTGGTAACTGTAGAAGAAAACATCACCAAAATGCTAAATATTATAATGGGATATTTAGATAATTCTGTCATGCCAAAAGAGTACAACAGTTGCAAAGGCAGTTTGGTGGTGCTATGAACACCTTCACTCAGTTGTGCTGCGCTGTTTTCCTACTGAGAACAAGCCTGGGATTGTGTCACACTGTGAACTTACCCCCCACCAGTGCCCCCGTTCTTGCTGAAATGTGTGCGCGGCTCGCTCGACGCCAGCTTGAGCAGCTCGTTCCACTCGCGCTCCCACTCCTCTTCCGTGTATACCAAACCTGACTATGGGGCAGAAGGAAATGCCGTCACCACTCTGCTGACACAGAGTAAGCACAGCTCTGTACCAGTGTTTACAACTAACTTGAGTTTCACACATGACTCAGTTCAGTATCTTGGACCATTAACAGTTCAACATTTCTACTTAGGTGAAAGAATTTTAACTTATTAAAAAGATCTAAAATACCAACTGTAGAGTTAGCACATTCACTTGTTTGCCTTCAGGATTACTCCTGAAACTGGCTTTTCTAGCCACTGCTTAGGCACAGACATCTTCAGGAAATAGTAACATGCTGAAGGTACAGCTTTTAATGAAAAATCAAATCAAATTTACAGATGATTTTTAGTTACAACACTTCCATTCAATATTTGGCCACAGCTCTAAAAATCCTAATTCAAGATTCTGGGAAATCTTTCCTAAATGGAGTTCTCTGTCTTTTGTGGATTTCATCCACTCATTCTTAAATGCTTTTGATAGCTAAATTACACATTTATTTTTCTACATGTTCCAAATGCACCTTAGACCTTTTAGGCACAAAACTCTGTTATACTCACAAAGTTACAAACGCATTTGCATTCCTGGTATGAAAATTTTAAATACAAGTATCTCTTTCCCCAAACAAAATAGCAGCACAAGGAATTTGACAGCAATTAAAACTTTAACAGCAAAATTCAGAAGAATGCTTGTAACCCTAAATCATATTAACAAGGCTGTCTTTGGGCCATACAGACCTCCTTATTCTGCTGAGTCTGTTGCCATCTCCATCTTCTTTTCAGTGCTTCCCTTTCAGCTCCACTTCTCATCATAGTATAGAGGGCTTTCCGTAACACGAGGTCCCGGTCGTGAAATCCCCACATCCCTAAGACAGCACAAGATGATCCAGTTTTAAAGAAGCTACAATGAAATAGAAATAACTAATACATAATTGAAGATTCTCCCTGGCAAATAATTCACCTACTCTTTTTAAGATTTCCAAAAGAAAGAGTCATCGCAAATAAGCTAATGAGCAGCACGAGTTCTAACACATTTTAAACTTTGATTAGGAACAACCAAGGATACGAGCTGCTTCAGTGTTTGCTTGCAAGCAACTCCAGCTTTGCTGCAAGCCATGGAATATTCAGTGCACAGGTTGTTTTTAGCTGCAGTTGCCAGCAGGCACAAGGATGTTAATGAGCATTGCAGGCACCCCTTGGAATCACAGACGGTGCCGGCCCCCAAAGGCTCCGGCTCTTACACAGCAGGAAATTTCCTTTGGCTTCAAAATGAAGGGAATAGCATTCAAGATGATAGAAATCCTAAAAATACCACCAGCCACAGGCTTTCCAGTTCATTTTAAGATAATGAAACATCTTTATATGGTTGGGAATAGTAACCTACACCAAAAGAAAGCAGAGCTGTCCCCAGTCCTGTGCCTATAGACAGCCATGTTTCAGTCACTACATTGTCAGCTGCTGGGTTCAGGTCAAAATACTCCAAACATTTGCAGTAATTAACATACAAAATTAAGTAGATAAAGATAAAATGATCCTTGGAAACAGCAAAAACTCTTTTCTTACTGCATCTTTCAACAAGAGGAGTCTCTTCAAAATATTAAAAATCCCAGTGTTTTTTAACAGTCAGTCTTTGGAGTACTTTTGGTGGAAGATTTTAGCAGCTGCAAAAAGTCTAACTTTCCTCATAATAGGTCAGGATGTAGAAAGCACAGCAAAGACCTTCAGCTTCACAGCTTTCTACTGATTTTCAAAAAGGCTTAAAAGAATCTTGAATAAACAATTAATCAATTGGAAATTATTTTAATTCACCCCAAATGCTGTTTCACATATACTTAAACCCTACAAGAAACTAGCAGAGATTGACACTGCATTCTCGAAACAGCAGAGAACTGTTTGAAGGAAGTCAAGAGAATGAATGAATTTCCTTACACATAATGAGGGCAATCCTGCAGAAGCACCTGGAATTTGCCTGTTCCAGACCTGTTAGGCCAGGAACACAAAAAATATAAGGAAAATACAGATCACTGGTGTTTGTGATACATGGGTTTGGATACTGTTCCAGTTATACTGTTATATCCTGAGAAACTTTTTCCTTTCCTGCTTTAGGTATGCTGGAGGTAAACAACACTACAGTGAAATGTGAAGGACATTTTGCTCCAGAATCAGACTTTTAATGCAAATCTTTGCATCTCATGTGTTTCTGAGCTTTGGCTGGGGTTAGAGGAGAGCAGTGAATATTTCTGGCAGAAGGTTTCCTGCCCAGACTGCCCCTTACCAAGAGAGGCAGCATGCAGGAGGCAGTTTCCATCACCCGTTGTGGCCAGGGGCAGCAGGCGCTTGCAGCTGGTGCACACCGTGGACCACCAATTGAGACGTCCTGGAAAGGAAACACCAGTTACAGGGGGAGAGGAACCTGGAACAGGAGCAGTGCTCTGCGCAGGTCAACACAGAGCAGCAGGAGCAACCATGGACATCCTCTTTACCAAATAAGCTTAAATGTAATGTTAGAAGTTAAAACTGAGATTAGAAATGAGGCAGATAAACTATTCTCTACATGGATCTAGAAAAGAGCACTTCTAATTAATTTGCATCTTCCAGCCTCATATGCTGCATCCAGTGATAGATTTCCAAGGAGTTTATTGCCTTAATACCATTATGAGCCTTGCTGTCAGTTCCCAAACATAATCGACATTGGCCTCCCACACGCACATGACAGATTACATTAAGGCAATAAAGGAATTTTTCTTTTGTCAAAAGATAAAAGTAATATGTATGTGGTAATCAAGATATGTTACTATAAAGGTAAGTTTATTAAGTAAATTATTTCAAGGAGAAGGGTTGTTTCAACAGCTGATTCTCCTCTCATTTCTCATAGTATAAATCATTATTAGATCTACTAAAACCAACAGCTACACTACCAGAGAATTAAAATGACACCAAAGCATAGCTCAAGGTATAGTATTGAATGTGGCCTTTCTCTTTAGGGATTACTTAGAGAATCAATTATCCATCATTGCTATGTGAAGCATGTTTTACAGATTATAAACCAGAGATGGGTTCTGGAAAAGCCTGGCAAAAGGACAGCTACTCGATGAAGAAATAAGTCATGAAGACTATCACTGCCCAAGCCCACACTAAAAGTAGGTAATTCCTGGCACACAGGTTGCCATGTGGTAGCAAACTGGAGTGTTAAGTCTTGGTTAAAAGGTCATGGGAGCACTTCTAATAGAAAGAAAGCAAATGGGGGTAATTGTGTAGCATCTCTGGGGATAAGGAAGAGCAGATGATTAACAGGGATGAGTAGAGCTGGTACATTTCCCAAGACTCGGCAGGTCTGTGGGTAATGCACAAGTGAATAATTGAATGAATAATGCAATAGGCAGACTTTTTCTCCCTCAGTTTCTTGACTGGGAAGCTGGGAAGAAATAGCATCTATATATTTGTACAGGCAGTCTTGCACTTAAGGTCAAACCCCAAAATAGGAGGAAGTTCAAACAACAAATAAATGCCTCTCCATTAATAAGTTTTCATTACAAAGTTATAGTGAAGTTTATTTGTAACTACAGGTAATATACATTAGGGGGAAAATAGCGTAGCAATATTTATTATGTACCCCAGTTATTTGTTCTGGGTACTAAGAAGAAAGAAATTAAATTGCAATTAGTCCAAATGTGTTAAAAGTACCACACTGCAGATAGCAGTACCACACTGCAGTACCACATAGCAGATCAATAAGCACATCTGGTAATCCTCAAATGATTTTAGCAGCTGGTTTGTAAATGCACTACACCTCAGACTAGGCTTATTGAGGTCTAAATTAAATATGCAATAAAGAAGCTTAATTTAAAGCACTATTAGACAGCCTTTGGAAAGAACAAGATCATTTTTAGCAACTCCTGCATCTGTGAAATAACAACTTGCCACCTGTTTTTAGCAGAATGTTTTGGTGGGATCATATTCAGCAATAAGTTACACCAAGGTATTCTAAAGCCTAGTTAGAATACCTAAAAACAGACAGACCTCAGGTAGGACTTAAGGAAATAAAGAGTGGCACTGCTTTGCAGATTAACTAACATCTATTGGTAAGAAATGCCAAAGTCTGGTGTTTATGATGAGTAACAGTAGGTTTCTATAAAAGTGATCTTCCGTCAAGTGCATCCTGCAAAAAGCATTTGGGGCTTGGTTAACATCACAAAGCTTATGGCTGACTGAAAAAATAGCAGGTATTGGTTTATTAGGCAATTATAACAAAAAAGTGGTGCATTTTCATTTTTCAAATCTAGTGGTTATAGTGGGTCCCTTTAGGGAAAAAAACAGTAAAATGAAGCTTAGATGAAAACTGAGATCAAACATCTCCATAATTTTGGTGGATTGGTTTGGGGGACATGAAGCCCAGGCTTAACAGCATATTACTGTTTACTTTGGCTGTAGCTTCTTAGAAAACACAAACATGAGCACAGAAAGAAAAGTGTAGGGAAACAGTTTGTGGACTTACATACAGTATACCTGTATGTATTTTTTTAAATTTTATGTATTATTAAAAGTGTACCATTTTTATTTAATTATATTTCACCACTGCAATATAATTGTTTTTTCTTTCTGTTAAAAACAGTGTTAGTCCAGCCATTCCTCTGCCTGTACTGTTTTTTAAAACACAGTACTTCAGTACAGCAGAAGTTTTCATAACGTCTCTCTGTGTGTCAACCCACACATTAACAAGACAGAGGGGAGCACGTGTCTATAATGAAAATCAGCTTGCTGCACAAAATATTTAGAATTATAAAATTGCTTTCACACAGACTTCATTTAATACTGTGAGTACCTCAAGCCATCCTCTGTTGAAGAACCACAGCAATTCCTGCCAGAGTGCACAGAGATCAGCCTGCCCGTTACTCACGCGCTGACCTCATTCCAATTCTGGCAATAATCAACAGCTGAGTTTACAAGATGGACAAAACCTCAAAATGTTTTTATGAATGTGGTGCATTCTATCCTTTCAAAGGAATATTTGGAAAGCAATCATATTAAGGAGTAAACCATTCACTGCAGCAGTGGGGAGTAAGTAAATCACACTGCCTTTGTCTGGGCTTTTCCTTTATCATCTCACACAGCACTTTGCAGTAAATTGGGAATTTTGTTCTGCGTTTCCGTACAGATAGGATGTAACCAGGATATGCTGTCACATATAGATGTCAAGCTAGCAAGAGTTTAAGCATATTAAAAAAACCCATAAAAACCTTACAGGCTTTACAGACACCCAGCTCATATAGTCACTTCAGAACCCCCTTGTGACACTGTTAGTGGCAATTCTGCTCTCCCAGTCCAGGTTTTGGGAGTAGTAAGCTGTTAGCTCCTAGCAAATTTCCTCCTCCTTTGCCTAATCAGTTTCTTTTCTATTTCTTTTCTCTTGAAATTCATGGCATTATACCCAAGCACACTCCCCTCTTTCTTTAACAACATCCCCAACCTCAGCTACAAAAGCTACTGTCCTTCATGGGATTTGGTTTGAAATAGATTTTAGGCTCTTTGCAGGGAATGCACCTCATCTTTTAGGGTTTTTTATGTCATTGACCAAACCATAGTTAAACTGTCAGTAGGAGACAATAAAATGTCTAATACTATGTGGCTTTCCTATTAATTCATTATCTTAATTTTGTACAACAAATAAAATAGGCAGGAAGCTGAGTATCTTTACATCTAAAACAAAGACAAAATGTTAGTTTCTATGAAGCCTTACATGATTTTCTTAAGCAAACTATTTGATCTGTTTAACTTACTTGAAATACAGAAGTGTTTCCCAGGAAGTTCCAGGTTATTTGAATGAAATGCTCACAAAGTAAACTAAGTCTACGTAGGCTACAAGCACACTTGTGATCAAAACACTGAGTACTTCAAATGGTCAAACCCTCTCCTTTCCAGGGTGCAAGAGGCTCTGGGGATGAAGGCACTTTTCCAATGTGTGTCAAGTTACTGCCCTAATTTATGTGAAGAAAAGAATAAATGATTTATTCTAATTTTCAGAGAGGTTTGAGAGAGGAATTCTAAGAGGCAGCAAAGTCAGTAGTTTCTGCAGCCATTTCAAGTTCAAAGCCAGCCAGCTCTGCATGGATTAGAGGATGTCAGCTCTAAATTCACATATTCTCTGACTTTAAGGTCAGAAAGCCTCTGTGATCCTCTAGTTCACATTAGACTCTAAAGGCTGCAATTGCACTGAAGCAGGTAGGTCAACAATGGTACTGTACCAAGGTCTCTTCTGCTATCCCTATGGAATTTGGAGGGTTTGGCAGAGCTGACAGAGGAAGAATCATCCTTCTTTTCCCCTGTCCTCCTTGGCTTAGCTAGTTCTTAGAGAAACCAGATATATTTTCTTCATAGATGACTTCAGTTTTCATGCTTCATAGTTGCCTGGTAGAATTGCTACCTTATTTTACACTGCTATTTCTCCCAGAAAAAGGCTTTCTGAACACTGCTTGGGGTTCTTTTGGTCCTTTGTAGGTTTTGTTTCTTTTTCCTTAAGTATGTACTGTTTGAGGCTTTTATTTAAGTATGTCTGGCTTTTCAATCACCAAAGCCAAAAAGAGCACATGACAACACCTCATAAGTACTCAGTGGGACACCAGATTAGCAGAGCTCCTGTCTGAAACCAGAGCTGCACTTTATCAGTTTGGGCTCACACAGGGCACCAGGGCTGGAGAATGAATCTCAGATCAATCCAGTGTTACACAAGCCAGTAGAGCAATCCACACACAAAAAAGGCAACTGTCTGTTCCATATTCCACAAGCAACCATGAAATCTGATTTTACAACTCTTTTATATCACCAGGGTTGGGCATTTCACTATACAGATGTGTTCATTTCATGGTTCATTAGCACTCCTGCTGTTTCATAAGGCACCAATACTAATTTTAAATAGATTTCTCCATATCCTTCAAAATTGGCTTAAAACTTTAGACTACTAATAGATGTGAATTAACATTAATTTTAAATATCTACACATTTTTTCCCCATGGCAATACTGAAGTATTGCTTTAACATCATGTAGTTTCTCATTATAAAAAATAATAAATACATAAAATACATATCTAAAAACTGTATTCTCAAGCTGCAACAGAACTTAAAGATGTTTCCTTTCACAGTCACTGCAATGTAATTTCCTCATAAGAACTGGAAGTACCAACTCCCTCTGACCATCCAGACTCATGTCCTTGTCTACTGCATGACTTCCCCATCAGTCCCTTCCTTCCTCTCTCAATTTCTTTGTTATATTAGCTAAATTTGACCATTTTTTCTATAATGTTTTAAAAGAAACAGAGGACTGGGATATGAGTCATTTGGCAAAGAACACAGTAGTTGCATTTACTCTCTGGCTTTTATTTCCCAGGCAGGACGTGCAAGCTCCAGACATGAAGCAGGATTAGAAATGCCAACCCAAATGTTGGATTGGCCACCTACTGACACCCACGGTGTCACCCAGCTGCTGACAGACACCTGAGGTGTCACCCACCTGCTTGCTCCAATGCCACCATGGTGGCCTGCTCAATTAAGTCCCGCTCGATGAAGCTCCTGAAGTCCTCGCTGTACACGCTCAGGTCTGGCAGCTGGAATGTGTAGATGGGCATCTCCAAAGGGAACTGCTCATTGCTGCAGTCGTTTGCTACATGTGAGCGAGCAAGGGAGACTATGGCTGAGCTGGCATGGGAAATCCCTCTGGAAAGACGCTTTTCTGTCGAGAAACCAAAGAGCAGTTACAGCCTGTACCACTGCCTAAAAGGCCAGCAATGCCAAGGCTGCTGACTGCACATTCATTTCACTAGGAATGTATTCCATGTCTTGTTTGCTACCTTTTTCAGTTATTTCCCTACTGTGAAAGATTGCTTGTTCCTATTACAGGTTCCTTTGGCAAGCCAGAGGAACTTGACTCTCCTTCTAGCAAAAAAGACAGTTGTAAAAGTAACAAAATATGAAAGATAAATATTCCTATAGAATTTTTCCCTGATGTATCTTAAGTTTTCAAGGATTCATTGGAAGAAAATTTCTTGACAGACAGATGATAATCAGTTCATATTTTGAACTCTTAATTAAAGCTTACTTTAACATAACTTATCACTAATAGTGTTTTTAAGACATCTCAAACTGACTAATGGTTATTTAAAATTAACTTTCTTGCAGTTTGTGAACTTGTATTTCTCTAATGGATCAGTCTTTCTAATTCTGAGAGTTAAATTGTACTCCCTAAATTATCCTAAATGGTGGGAGAGGGTAGAAGGTTTGATTTTGCATTTGTTTCTTCTCCCTGTACATCTCAGCTAAATCCCCTAATCAGGAGCACTGAAGTTCAGGGCAGCACCTCCATGTGACATCCCCTTGCTGCCACCCCATCACCCCTCCCAGCACAGCCCAGCCCTCCCCTGCTGGCTGCATTCTCCACTCCGTGGTGCAAACCAAGGTGCTCCTTTCCCTTCTCTGCTCCTCCCTGAACACCCTGTCAGTCAGAGGTGGCTCTCTGACCAGGAGATCCTCAGCTACACACTGAGTTGGCAGCCAAATTCCTGTCAGTCCAGGTGGTCAAAGCCAGACGTACCTCACACTACCTACTGCACCCTCTAAGCATCAGATGGACATTTCACTGCAAACCGTATCCTAGAGAGGCTAAAGGCACATGGTTTTATCAACTGTGCTGCTCTTCCTCCCTTTTTCTATATTCAGTGCTTTAAGGAGTCTTAAGAAGCACCACAGTTCCTTTTCTTTGGATGAAAGTCAGCAATTTTTAAAAAGCTTTACTGAAACTCCTAAGTACTGATGCTATTTCCTGTTTAATATAGGAGGGAAGAGCCAGCAGGAGAAGGGAAGCCCTTCTGTTCCTTTTAATGGCTGCACAGAAAGCCATCACCAGGCTACTGCTATTACCTGCCTACATGACAAGCTGTTAGACCTGCAGATTTATTTTGGGACAAACTACAGCTTCTTGAGAAATTCATAGGAAAAAAATTGCAATCCAACAGAGAGAGAGAGAGATCTGAAATAAAACCCATTAGAGGTCTGCAAACAAAAAAGCAAATTATAATGCTTATCATCTTGTACTGGAAATTAACTGTTAGAGGTAGTTGACTAATTTTTCTTAAGGTTTCAATTTCTATTCAGCAGGGGATAGGAGGCAGTTTCTGTGGAACCATAAAAGAATGACATTTTAAAGCTGAAAGTTATTCATAGTCTGCTTACACCCTATTCACATACTGTGAGTAAGAATGCAAAGAGTGAAATGTGAATTTTTAAACCTTTCTGTTTGTTTGTTTCAATAAGCATAGAAAACTATACACAAGAGTGGTCTATGACACCCTCTAATTAACTCCTTTCATGAGTACCACAGGACTGCTTGGGGACAACATATTTTATTTTAATCACCCATTTAAAAAAAACAACTTGCAGAACTGAGGCAGAGCTCACAACCACCAAAAACATGAAAAATAGGGTCTAGCAGCAGCTCTGAGCCCCGTGACAATGACACAGCTCACACGTTGCTGGCACATGGCCTCCCACACTCTGCAGCCAAGCACAGCGCCCAAGCAGACAGGTTGGAGACCCACCTGTCCCCTGAAACCCCAGGAGCTCTTACCTTGGGCGATGTCATCCTGCCTTTGCAGGCAGGGCCTCTCAGCCTTGGTCACCTGGGGAGGCTGCTCTGGCTCCTGCTGCTTGTAAAACCTGCCCTCGTTGAACACCTGGGGCAGGTTGGCCGTGTGCACCTGCCGCAGCTGCTCATAGTCATTCAAAGCTGCTGTCAGGTCCCAGTTCTTGCCTGCAAAACAGCAAAGGAACCTCAGCTCACCTCTGTCTGGGGAGCAGCTACACCCACCAGCCTCCTGGGACCCCCCCAGCCTGTGACATCCCAACACAGCAGCACTGTGGGAAGAAGTGTCAAAGCCAGCTACCACTGAGTAAAAGGCACCATCCACTGCTCTCCTCTCATTCATAAACCCAAAATCTATGACATTGTATCACAGGAGTGATCAAGGGCAGGACCTCCCTTTCTTAGATTCCAATCAAATGGCTCCAGAAATTAGCAATTTAGGATGAACTCTAAATCCCACTGAGAGGGAGCAACAATTTGCAATTGTGTGGTTGTATTAATAATAAATAATAATTAGGAGCAATGATGGAAAGACAAGAGTGATAGTGTCATGGCCCAAAAGAGTGAGAAACTTTCTTATCTTTCATTTGCAGAACGGCTAGAATGCAAACAAAAAATACTTTAGGTCCCTTTATCTTATACATGAGAGAGAACTCACTCTCTTAGAGATTTTAAAAGCCTTTTAGAAAGCAGGTAATAAAGGACAGTGTTCTGCAACAAAACCTGCAGCGAGAGACTCAACCAGTGTGGTTCCATGTCTGTGGGAGCTGCTCATGGAACCTGTCAGCACAGAATCCTCTAAAGGATTTGCTTCCACCTTCAACTTCAGTATACTGCTCTGACCAGCAACCACAGAATGCAGGCCAATATCCAGAGAAGCAAAAGCCTGTTTAGTACAGGTGGTGAAATAGGACTTGTCATTCTCAAAAAAACCCATAAAAAACATGTTGAGATGTCTGCCTGCTATTTTCAAAATAATCCTCCTAAGTTAAGATACAGAGATGTCTACCATTCGCCAAGTACTTGTTTCTAATCGGAAAATTAAAAATATTTAATAACAAGAAAGAGACTCTCCAAGTTATATGAGACTTCCAGAGCATTCCACAAGCACTTTTCCTGGCAATTCAAAAGCAACCTGATTCTGACTAATACATGATTTATTACACCATAGAAGGTTGTCATTTTATGTACTTTGCGAAGCTACATTACCTGAGTAGCAGTTAAAGGTAACTTACTTGCTTACACCAAGGAGATAAGCTAAATATAGTACAAAGCAGTTTTAAACAGATAGAAGAAAGCCTTTTACTGTTACAGTCATATCTGTGAAGAACAAAAACCTAACCAAAGAAGGAAAAAAATAGCACAAACAGCTGGTACCTACAGGGTTGAGCTAAACTACCTCGGGTTTTGACGTACTAACAAAATTCTGAAAGGAGAACTGGTATCATTGAGCAAGAATGTTATCTAGCCCCTGAGCAGACTATAATATAAACCACCATGTGAGCCATACAGAATTGTTCTGTAATGCTGTAATTGCCTATTAGAAAGTCTGTAGGACAAAATGTAAATTCAGTGAAAATTGTCAGAGATACTGGAACAAGAACTTCAGCTATTGCCAGCATTTGTTCCCTAAAAAGCCCACGTAGAGTGAATGACTGTAATCCAGTCAGGGCTCTGCTCTAACTTTACACACATCCCAACCAAGTTACACAACCCAAAGAGAGCCATGAGTGCATTCCCAAACCCAATCAGTGTTTGGAGCAGGAACTGTTTTCTTTGGTTCTGGGTTTAAAAGGCACTTTTACACACATTCTTATATTCTTCTTCTCAACCATAAAAACAAAGTAAATTTAAAAAAAAAAAAGTGAAGGTGACAATAAGTATAATTCTAGGAAATGCAGCTTTGAACAAGCATTATTATTCTAGTATTGGCAATGCTACAAACAAAGGGCTATGTGACCTGCAGGAACAACCTGGATTCACTGAGTACAGATCCCTGAGTACCAGACCTGTAGCACTGGAACACAAACAGCATCTCTCAGGGCATGCCCTGCAGTTCCCCTGCTCAAGATTTTTTCATGTTTAAATTCCGAAGCTAACAAAAATCCCAGTGCATGTGCTGTAAGTGGCTGCTGTGTGACAGGGCTTTGATGTATGTAAGAGGAAAGCAGAAAATCAGCAGACTCACAGAAATCCCGCTGGGCTCGGTTTTAAGCCAAATGCAATCATCTTATATAAAAACTCTGTCATAAAAATTACATTGAGCCTTCAGAAAGCAGGCTCACAGTGTGTTGCATTTAAAACTGGATTGCACACTGGCTCTTGAGTTACACTCGGTATATTGTAGCAAATGAACTTCTAAAATAGACTTGAAACCTTACAAAAATTAAAATTTCTATATCTAACACATAAATATTTAATTTTCAAATCTTCTCATATCCCTGGAGTTCTCCCCATCTCCTGAGCAGAAGCACCAATTCAGCACCAAAGCCCTAAACTTCAGAGAACCAACACAGGAAGTTATGATTGGACTCACTTTCCCTAAATTTGCTGGAGCCTCCAAGCATTGAAATGCAAGAAAAACATTCAACCAAATTAAAGAACATATTCATCACCTTTCCATCTCCATGAAATAGTGTTTTTGAAAATGAGCCACCCTCACTGACCAGGATAAGTGTTCCCAGCTACCCTCTCCACTGGAAAGATGGAAGGTTTCCCCTTCTGCCCCTCTCCATTTGGTTTACACTTTCACAAGTAAATATACACGACAAATCTTTTGTTTTCCTCACTGCCCATAAAAAAAGAGGAAAATTCATCAGTTTGGGAGAATCAGCAAAGAAAAATCCTAAGTAAAGGAAACTGGAGGCAGCAAAGACAACTAGAGAAAGGAGAGAACAAAACTAAGGGTTTTATGAAAGACTCTGAGAGAAGAAATACAAATAGGTACAAAAATTTAATGCAGTGCAAAATAAATTTTAAAAATGTAACAAATCTAATAAAAAATATGATGCAATTTGGACCACAGGAACAGACTGCAAAAACAAGAGGCAAGCTGGGAACCAATCAGGAAGATTATTAAATTCAGAAATGTCCAGAGTAGATGATCTGAACAAGAATTTTTATCAGTGTGACAGGTAGGTGAGAAAGTTTCAGCTGCAAGTTACTGAGGAAATTAGTGGGGCTTGTGGTTGTGGAGATTAACAGAACTAACTCTGCCTATCTCTTCTCCTTTAAACATTGCATACTAAAAGCTTTTGAATTTCTAAAACTGTATCTTATTACATTACAAACCAAGTTTTGAGAGACAAAACCCCCCTGAGTTATGCTGGGTTAAAATGACAAAAATAAATTCATATAATATGGAAAACAAACACATCCTCCCACCCAAAGCCTACAGGGCAGGTCTCTCCTTCCAGTCTTGCCCCTAGTCCAACAAGTGGCATTGGCCCCCTGGTTTGGGGCAGAGTCTCTCTGGTCCCTAGAGAAGGGAAAGAGGAAGTCTTCTCCTAAGTTCTGTTTGTGTGTGTCTCCCATGTTCTTCTCTGACATCTCCCAGACCCTGCTCCTCACACAACTCCCTTCTCTGTCACATCTCTCAATTTCTTTGCCATCTCCTGCACAGGCACCCAAGAGAAAGGGCCAGTCTTTCCTACCTGCACAGAGGTTACGCCTGAAGGACAAGTAACAGGCAATTAATTTATTTTTCATAATTTCATCAATTAATTTAAGTCAAGTAAAAGCTTTTGTTGCAATTTGACAGACAAAACCAACACAAGACTATTTTTTAGATTGTCTGCTATTTTCATTTCACTGTTACTTATCTGATGCACCCCATTCACTGACTGCTTCTTTGTTTATATGACATATTATTGTATTTAAAAAGGCATTTCAGAGGCATAACAACATTATTTCAGTGCACATAATCACATCACTGCCACTGGCATCTCTGGATCAGTAACAATTTGATTGCCCCAAACCAGCACGAACACAGTAGGTTTACAGGAAAGGCTTCCACTTTCAAATGGCCAGTCAGCAAAAAAGCTGGAGGAGCACAAAGTTGGTTAGAAAACACAGGTAGTGAAATCATTATCAAGGTGCTGGAACCAAATCAACTCACTGACTGAACAGAAAGAACACTCTCACGGAGCAATTGCTTCCTGAACAGCTACATGTGCTACGTGAGTCAGCTAGTGTGCAATTTAGCAACACTCAAAGGTCTCTGCTTTGAAACCTTATTGTTTGGAGGAAAAACAACAAAACACACACATGCAAAAAAAAAAAAAAAA
>VXBC01001038.1:79062-126277 GCA_013399945.1 Ploceus nigricollis
AAAAAAGAAAAAAGAAAAAAAAGAAAAAAGTGCAGCTGAGTAAGGGAATAGAAGATACAGTGTGGCTGAAGGCTGGTACTGATGTTTTAGTGTCAGAGATAGCAGACACCTACATAAAAGGGATAGTCAAAAATAAACACAGCTACACTGTGAAGTTTCTGCCCTAAATAATGGTTCCTTGAATAACAACAGGAGGCATCATGAGCCTGAAGAAAAACCAAAGATTTAGATAAAACAATATATGGTCTAAGTAGACACTTACCTTCAAACTAGATTAGCAGAGGGTTAATAAACAAAGTGCTAAAGAACAGCACAACTCGGATTCACCTTAAAAGCATCAATAAAATCACAGACTCCAAGAATGGTTTAGATTGGAAGGGACCTCAAACATCATTTCATGTCAAGCCCCTGCCATGGGCAGGGACACCTTCCACAGGACCAGGAGCTCCAAGCCCCGTCCAACCTGGCCTTGGACACTTCCAGGGATGGGGCAGCCACAGCTCCTCTGGACAATCTGTGCCAGGGCCTCACCACCCTCACAGGGAATAGTTTCTTCCCAATATCTAATCTAACCCTGTCCTCTTTAGTTTGAAGCCATTCCCTTGTGTTATCACTCGTGCTCTTGTCAGAAGCCCCTCTCCAGCTCTCTTGGAGCCCTTCCAGGTATTGTAAGGTACTCCAAGGTCTTCTCAGAGCCTTCTTTTCCCCAATAGCCCAAGGGTGTCATAGCAAAGGTGCTCCAGTCCTCTGAGCATCTTCATGGCCTCCTCTGGACATGTCCTGAGAGGTCCATTGGGGGAGCAAAGCTAGATTTGCACTCCAGGTGGGGGTGTCACAAGGGCATTCTCCAGTAACCCCAGAGCAACATGATATTATTTAGTCTTTGGGTTTTTTGCTTTGTACTGTTTTGGCTAAAACATTATAGCTTAGTGGGGTTGTAATAGTTAATAAATCTGTTGTCTTTCACTTCTTAAATAAGGTATAATGAAAACCAAGAGGATTTTATCATTAATTAGTAGGAAAAGCAAACATGCAACTATTACACAGTTCCCTCCCCCCCATCCAAGCTTTCAAATATCCACCTACTCCAATATGTTAAAAGAACATTTGAAAGGTCACCGAAATTCCTGATTTAATGATAAATAGAATGTTGGAAAGGATGCAATTTGAGATGTGGAACTAGGAAAGATCTAAATAGTAAGAACCACAATGAAAGGCAACTTGCAGCAACAACATGTATAGACAGGACTTCAGCAGAGGAAATGTTCAAAGGGACAGGAAACGCTGCCTGGAGTGAAACAGGACCAATGGACCCAATGGGATACAGCCATTATGGGAAAACATCAACTGAGTGGGCAACAAGTTAACTTTCAGTTAGAGAAGAATCATCTGAGGAAGGCACTGAGCATCAAGACAGTATCTGTCAAATGCACTGTAAGTGCAACTTGAAGGCAACACAGAAACACCCCAGGCTAATGCAAAGAAGTCTGTTCTTACAAACCAACTGCTAATAAAGCAATCCTCAAGTTCAGTTTAAATGCAGGCACTTCTTCCTGTTTGGCATGAAGTAGATTAACAAATATTTAGAGGAAAAAGGTAAGAACAAGTTCAGATCAGCTTTTTTTCCTTCTGAAAAACTAATACACAAAATTAGGATAAAATTAGACCATATGTTTTAAAACGAGATTTAATTTTGGTCCATGTTCTCAAAGGAAAATAATACAGCAAGGCCATTTTGTTAACACATGCCTTGTTTTCTACTAGCATGCAAAGTCACTCAAAACTGAACAGGCAGCTGGAAATGACAGTTTTGCTCCCTGTTTAACGAGACACCGGTAGCAGCTCAGCTTCCTCTTCCCATTGCCAAGCCTTCCACAAGAGAACTAAAAAAGGAACCATCTGAGGGAGAGGAGAATAAGAGACTATTTTTGGGGAGTTAGTGTTGTACACTCAATCACAGGACAGCACTGTAAATGTCTCTCTCCCTCTCTATAAATTACATGCTTTTCTTTGAATTCTGCTAGTATACGTTGTTCTTTGAGGAGATGTCTCTGTACTGCAGTTCTGTCTTGTTCCATGGGGTCAGTCACCTTTCCTGCTCACATTTCATGACTGGAAAGCCAATGTTCCAGTTCCTGAGTTCATGTTCAGCTATGTATCCCTCAATTAAGTGCTGTTTGAAGCTGGAAATAGACAGCAGTTATTTTTATATAATGGTGAAATGCCACATCATTTATATAAAAAAATGAAACCATTTATACAAATCAAAGGGCAACTTTTCAGTTAAATATATTATTTTTGAATCAGTTTGTATCATTATTTCACAAATCCTCCAGTATCTGATGATTGCCTACACTGCTGGCATTTTAAAGAATTTCATCCTATGCCTTCCCCCTCTATTCCAGGGGACACTGCCTGCACACCTGCTGCTCCCTGAAAACTGAGCTGCTTTCTCCTGATTTATCAGTGATCTCTGAGTTCATCTAGACCTACAGCCCTGACACTGTGAACCACATACAGTACAACCTGTTTTAAAGATTAAACTATTTTCTGTAATGGTTTTCTTTCTGCCTTAGGCTACATTTTAAGTAGATTATACATAAACACACCACCATTACTGTTACTCTATGTGTGAGAGAATGGAGGTGCCAGCCCAGACTTATCCAGGAGAGAGACGTGCCCTCCTTATTCCTGGACCTTCCTTATTCCTTATTAATGGGGAAGTTGGAGCTCACACAGCTGAAGAGAAAGCAATTCTCCACCATGCAGAGCTCTCAGTTTATGCTTAAGAACATTCCCAAAGCTGAGTGAGCCAAAGGAGTTTTCCCAGTGACTAGAAGGTGCCTTGCACACACAGAGGTGACATCTGGAGAGTCTTGCAGCTGATTTCCTGTTTCCCTGTGACACGAGGCTGATCCATTCCTGAATTCACTCCTGCCCAAAGCAGGGAAACACATGGCTGCCAGCATAGGCTGCTTTTCAAACTGCTTTGCTGAGATTGTTGTTTCTGTCACCTGGGTCACATTTATTGTCAAATTGCTCTGTCAATATTAACCATTCAAGTGAGGGCTTCTTTTTTAGGCTGTTTTTATAGAAATCAGCAAAGGCTGAGAATGAAAAACTGAAAATGCAGACCCAGTGGAGGTTCAAAAAATATAATTTCTACTCTTCATCACCTCACATACACACGAATGCTTTCAGTTCTTGAGAGCACATAAACAAGGTAAAAACCTCGGGAAGTGGCAAACAGCATCTCAGAGATAGGAAACGAAACATGAAAGACTCAGTGAGTAATCATCCAAAAATGAAAGCAAAGCTAGAAAATGACATTTCTAAAGAACAAATGGTTTAGCATGTATAATCCACGAATACAGAATTGGTACAGCTAATGATATGTAATTGAAATTTATGAATATTAATTTATAATTAATTTGAAATAGCTGTAAGCAGCTTAATAAATATGGAAGTCCAATATTAGACTTTTATACCAGATACCAGCCATGAAAATGTTATATAACTATTATTTTTTTAAATCTCTTTGCCTCTTCATTTCAAAAGTAGAATGGACACTTTCTGAAAGATTCATGTCAAGTACAACCAGCAGAATGTTTTCTGAGATAGAGACAAGCAGCTGCGCTCAATATAAAGCTCAGCAGAAGAAAACTGCAGGGATTTTACCAGCAGGATAGGCAGAGTATAGAAATATCAAGTGAGCCAACATTTAGGACAGCTTCTGGCAATGTAGAAAATCTATGTGCAATGTATAGATTTTTTTTAGCTATTTGCACAACAGTCAGTGTGTGTTTAACTCACCCACTTGCTGCTGGGACGAACAACACATACAGTGCACAACTGTGCTGTGGATGTAGCAGGACATAATCAAAGCAAAACAACCAATATGTTAAAATAATTGGATAAGGAAGCAGAAATTGGTATCCTTGATTATACAGGATAATGAAATTGAAGAAATTTCCCCCAGGGATGAACAAAAGAAACAGCATTGGATCTGAAAAGGAGGTGTTACTCCATAGGAGCACACTGTGAAAATTCAGTCTGAGCAAGTTATAAAAATAGAATTTTTGAATGGGTCAGAAAGAGCAAAGGGCTATGGGGTCATAGAAGATCTGACCAAAACTTGTGATTCCATGGAAATGAGGCTCTACACAAGCCTTTTTTTGGCTCCAAGTTCACTATGACCATCATTTTTAGGGCTACGAACAACCAAACCTTGAAAATTTTGGGAAATATTTGTGCACACCTGTTTTTGAAGTTTGATTGTAACAACGGGCATCATCATTCCAAGGCCAGGTACAAGGCATTGGCACCATAGGGGTGTGAAGTTGCTCTTCTGAATATTGTTTATATTATTGTTAAGAAGCTACTCCATGGGTTTCAGTGCTGCTCACAGAGAACTGACACACTGTCATAATGCTGTGAGGGCGGCAGTCCCTGTCGTGTCTTTTTTAAACAAATGAGAAACCACTCCATCAATTACTGCCTCCCAGCACAAGATATGACCAGTGTTAGAAGCTGTTACACCAAATGTAGCTACAGCCACAAGTGCTGAAATGGCTGTCTGAGCACATCTTGTTCAGAACTAGCAACAATCCCTTTTACTTTGAGAAATTCCTGTGTAGGAGGAAATGATTTGGGGCAGATGCATATGTCTATTAGCCTGTCAGAATAATTAGACTGTTTATTTCTTATTTCTTTGTTAGTATGTTCGATGTGAATCTATTCATCTACAGAAACGAGAAGTACAACACCAAGAAACTCTATTCGATATTTATTTGAAAGCATTGCTCTTTATAGAAAGGAAAAAAAGGCAAGTAACTCTTCTGAAAGACCTCTGATTATGTGGGAACCCTTTGAAATTTTGGCAATGCTCTATCAGCACAATATCTGACAATCTGCCCTGATATAGCTGAGAAAAATCTTCTCATGTTCTTTTTCTAAAAGACCATCAGACTAAGACAGACTCTAGGCGAGAATGACAGGTTGATCAAATCAGTCAGACAAAACAGAGGGCTCTTAAATATAGCAAGCCTATGCTAATATTCCTTGCTAGGCATTCCAAGGTTTCATTTCATGTATCAGACTTGGGAAATGCTGCAGAATTGTGTGCATCTCCATGTTAATAACCTATCATGTCTTATTACTGAAAAGCCCAGAGTAAAGGAAGAACTTACCACAAAATGAAAAACTTTCAGCATACATAAAGTGAAGCAGCTCTTGCAAAAAGGAGATATATAACATGAGGTATACTTTCACATCTGCTGTAGCTGTTCAGTTACTTTGATTTAACACAATTTCTTAGAGCACATTAAGATTAAAAAAAATAAAGCAAAACCCAAATCTCTCAGGCAGCAAGTTCAGTATGGGAGTTTCAAGCCCACAGAACCACCTTGCAATTTGCAGATATCATCTATGCATTTCCAACTTCCCATCTTCACAATTATTGTTAGCCCAACATGAAAAGAAGTTAACAAACCCAACTATTATAAAATGGTCCCAAATATCAATGGTGTCTTCCCACTTTTAAGCCTATAAACCTAAAACAACTACAACAAAGTGAATAAATAGGCAGTTATTTGTCTGATACAGCTTCTTCGTTGGTTTTCAGCCTAGCCACTTGGCTCCCATGCTGTGAAGTTCAGGTATGCATGTTAACCACTGGGACCCAAAAATACCTCTGATGTCTCTATCACTGTACAGTAAATCCCTTTCATACTAAACTTCAGACTAAATACAATGACCTGAGAAACTTTTACAACTACTTTCAGGCAGTTGTATATGAAAATTAAATATGAAAATTCAGCTAAAGTCTCCTCCCTTCTCTCACTGGCACACAAACATTTAGGGTTTGACCCTTAGTAACCTAAAACATAGCAATCTAATACTAGGAAATTTTTAAGAGTTTTGTTAAGAGCACCTGCCTTAGTATAATCTATGGTCAGCTTATTACAAGAGTTGTCTTGTTAAAAATACCAAGAAATATCTGTTTCCTTAGACCAGAGCTCTCTTGTTATGACTGGTTCTTGGTTTAAGCAAGCACTGAGCACAGGAAATGGTTGGGTCCAAAAGGTTTACCTTCTAGTAAGTCTCTTGCCAGACCTGGTTCTGCCCCTGTGGACCGAACAAAGTCTGACAGGACTGCATCCATATCAAGAGTCATGTGATCATTCAGAGGTGCTGCCAGACATGCAGCAGCAGTTGGACTCACTGGCTGGCTAAAAGGTCTCCATCTGCCAAGGAGAAAAAGAAACAGGGTTTAGAATATACTCCCAGGTGATGTAAACACATTTTTCTTCTATTCCTTAAACAAAACTTAAAAAAGCTTGTAGCATATTAAAATAAACAGCATTTGTCATCCATCTCTGCCCTACCCTAGAGCTGCTGGTCACTCACACTGGAAGGTTTTCTCTATCCTAATATTTCATCTGATTTTTCTTATGTACAGTTCATAAATAGCTTTGCAACTTGACTCCAATTCAGCTAAACATAAGATTGGTTTATTAAAAGCACAATCACCAGATCATTGTCACTGCTCATAACCTGAGGTTTAGCAAGGATTTAAATGTCTAGAGCTCTTTTGCCTTACTAATACTAACACACACAGAGCAGGGCTTAGGATTTGTTTGTTTATTTGCCTTGCCAACACAGCTTCTGTAATTTATAGATTCTCTGCTGTGCTGGGTCTGGCTGGGATGGAGTTAATTTTCTTCTTTCCTTTTCTAGAACTGTGGCTAAACCCATGTTCATAGTAGCTGATATTACAGTAATTGATGAGGTTTATTTGTTTTATTTCCTGTCATTGGTGACCAATGCTGTAGCTGCTGAACAATTTTTACTGTGTTTATGAGCAGTCTGTGGGGGACAATCTTACCAGGGTGCTCTCCTGGTGGTACACCCACCCAGGGATCTGTTAGGAAGCAGATCATGTTTTGCCCCAAGTGAAATGTGACAATGTCTGGCATGGGAATTTTTCCTGCCAAATCCATGGCCAACATAAATATATCTGCTCTACTGCATTTTGCATCTTCTTTTCATTCCTGAAAACAGAAACCTCCTCCTTCTAGGCAATGCTCTTTACAAACATAAAATACAAATTAAAGCAGTCACCACAAGAGGAGTTCATGCTAGGCAAGCTATTAAAACAGCTGGAATTTAAAACACAGTCATCCTAAGCATATTTTCATATTTCAACCCTGCCTGCATTGCTGCTGAAATGGTGCAAAGCAAAGAAAACAGGAGGAAATTAAACAATACACAAAGGAAAAGCATATGTTTTACTTTCATGCTTGTTATTCACTGGCCAAAGTTTACCTTTGAGCATGAATTGGATTTTTCCTGTTGATTCCTCCTCACAGCCTCAGTTGCAACTTTACCTCATGCCAAAGGTAAGGACTGGCATGGAGATTTTCTATTGGCAGAAGATGATGTTGGTTGGCTCTTGCTTGCACCACAGCTACAGGGAAATAAACTGTGAAGGAAATTGGAATCCAATTAATTTCATTGTCCCCCACATGAAACAGTCCTTTCCAACTTTGTGTGTAATTACCTGGTTATACTTAGCCTGAAAAATGGAATGCCTTTGCTTTCTCAGACATTGCCTTTTTCTGCAAGTACATATCCCTGCTGCAATGCAAACACCATTTACCTTCTGCCTCAGGAGGGCGGGGTCCTTCTCAGCCTCATCCATGGGGACTGGCCACTAAACCCAACTTAGTCCAACAAACTAAAAGTTTGTGGGATACAAAATCACAGAATCATCGAATTGTTACAGTTGGAAGATATTTTTAAGACCACAGAATCAATGAGGCTTGAAAACACCTCTGAGATGATCAAATCCAACCCACGACTTGATACCACTTGATCAACTTTGACACATTTTATCACTTTATCATGGTGGCAATAAGCACCATGTCCAGTCTTTCCTTAAACATCTCCAGGGACTGTGACTCCACCACCTCCCCGAGCAGCCCATTCCAATTTTCATCAAGAAATTCATCCTGATGTCCAACCAGAACCTCCCCTGGAGCACCTTAAAGCCATGTGCTCTTATCCTGTCACTGTTGCCTGTGCTCTCACCACAGCCTTCTTTCAGGCCAGAGCAATAAAGTGCTCCTCGGCCCCTTTTTCTCCAGGGTAAACAACTGGAGCTCCCTCACAGCTCCTCATCAGACCTGCACTCCTGGATACCAATTCCATGTTTTTCAGGACAAAGGTAGATTACACTGTTGATAATTCTACCCACTTCGCACTCTTTTGGCCTCTACACTGTACCACCACACGTTCCACATCTTTTGTACTATTATACAAGTCTATCATTATGTTTGGGCCACATGAGGATAGCAGGGGAGGTGATCTTTTCCTCTCTATTCAGTCCTGGCGAGACTCATTGGGAGTTTTATGTCCCTTTCTGGATCTGCAACACAAGAATGACAAGGACATATTGGAGTGAGTCCAGTGAAGGACCACAAATTGCAGTGGATCACCTCTGTGCAAGGGAAACACTTCTAAAAGGTAATCCTAATGAAAGTGTAGTAACAGAAGGAAAGCTGGAAATATCAATAGAAATATTGAGGAGACTAGTTAAAAAGGAATGCAGATATTTTGGAAAGAGAACTACCTTAATGGATTATGGCCAAATTTGACATCTAAGCTCTGTCTCAACTGAATCTGTTCCAATGCAAATGCAGAACAAAAATGCTACTTGTATTTTTAACAAACACTCATACATAGATGCACTGTACTCAACAGCACTAATCTGTACAAAAAGATCACCAGAAACTGAACACAACTAATTTCTTTAGTGACTACAAGAAAGAATGGAATTAATCTTAGCCAGCAGGATGGAAACATATGGATCAAACTACAGGAACCTGCCAGAGATGATACAAAGCATTGGTGCATTTCAGACCACCACCAGAAGTGACTCAGTAGTATAATGAGTGTTAATTTAAAATGCACCAGCTGGGCCCTCACGTACAGTCACTGTGTGGGGGCTGGAGTGCTCATAAGTTTGGGGAGCAGAAGTGTATATCAGCTTGGAGAAGTCAATTCATGAGTTGTCTCAGAATCAGCATTACTTCAGTATTTTCAACAGTAAAAAAAGACATTCTTCTTAGAGCAAAGAATAACACCAATCTCTGCATTTATGATGTCAGCATCACCTCAAAATTACCACATAGAACCTACACTCTGGAAGCAAAGAGCAGAGTTGGCAGGATCCTCTCTGCATGCATTTGAAGTAACACCGGTTTCTTCCCTATGGAAGTTGTTTGCTCAGCCCTCTAGTATTTAGATTAAAAAACCCAACAGAAAAAGTCTTAAAATATTATCTTTGCCAGAAAACTACTATCAGCTGTGAAAAGCCACTGATACAGAAGTGTAAAAAGTAAGCAAAAGAGAAAATAAATTATAAATTCTAAAGGAGGCAGCGACTCAGAAGGCAGGTGGCTCTCAGACCCACTTCTCCCCAGACGGATTTGGTCTCTCCTCACCTAAGGAACCATCAGCACCACCTTTGCTCTCAATGGCTTGGCAAAATATTAACACAACTTACACTTTAAATACACACACAGAGCAGATCTAACACAATCATTCACTTCACACCACTCCTCCTGTGGGTAACACTACAGACACACACAGACACCTGCAGTTTTCATTTCTAATGTGTCACACACGATACACAAATGTCACTTGGAACTGAATGGATATTGACCCATCTTGGCCATCAAAACACAGGAACACCTTGGTTTTCACTCACTTTCTGGCCAAACTTCTTCCCTAAAAATTTCTTACTTATACAGTGCAAATACAAGAGGCAGTGAAATTGGATAATTTGTTTTATATTATAAGAAAAATGATTTTTAAAGTATTTAAAGAGGAGATACTGATTAATTTGAAATGTTAAGATGGGCTAATAGGACTTGAAATCAATTTAGCACAATCTCAGTTATATTTGATCTTTTCTTCTCCTTCAAGTGCCTCTCTCTCAAAGCTGAGCCATACTTGGAAGTGAACAGTCTTCACCTGAATCTAAATTTAACTTCTTCAAAAGCAAACAGCTTCACCCAGTTAAATGATATGAAGGGTTTTTTCTCTAAAGAAGCTTGAAGAGATGCACAGAGATAACTAATGAAGCAAAAGCAACCATGTTAAAACAAATCCCATCCCATGCATCCAGAACAGACATAGCTGACAAAATCAAAGTGATGAACAGAGAGAAAGCAGCACACACTGGACAAAGCCTCAGGAAGACAGAATCACTAAGCTGCAACTAAGATCTTTAACTTTCCTAATTTTCAAAGAAAGGATGAAATAAGCACCATCAATAAGAGGCACAGTCCTGGTGCTCTGGGAAACCAATGGAGAGACACCCAGCAATTGCATTAAACCAGTTCCCCCAGGCTATTTTTATGTCCCTGCAGCGTGACAGGGCTCAGGGCTGTTGAACATCGCTGCTGGCTCTCAGCTGCTCTGGCAATGCACAAAGGTGCAGCCAACTCCCAGGTGCAATGTTCCTGCTGCCTGACTGGCTGGGAAGGCAGAAAAACCCTCTCTGTGCACAGTTTGAGATTTTGAAAGTAATTCTTTCCGACAGGCCACAGTTGGTAGGAAATGCCATAATTCTACAATCGTAACAATATTATGAAATTAAACCATCCTTTATGAGGTTAAACTATTAAGCAGAAATCTATAATTAAACAATCAAATTCAGTAGAGCAAATTTGTTTAGGAGAACAGCAGCTTTAATGGAAGTGGTAGTTAATGCAGGCTACTTAAGAAAGTGGAGATGGTATTTTTTCTGCTAACTGGATTAAAAGGCATTAGTTGAAGAAGCCAAATCAATGGTAATTACCTAAAGAAAAGGTTACTGTGAACTAGACCTGATGGCAAAGTGGGGCATTTATATGTTAAAATGTGGACTCTCAAAACACAGTAAAATTACAAGACAGCATTTGGTGAGGACTATCTACCTTCTCAAGTCTAAAACATCAGAGTTTTGGAACAAAAGGAGAAGAACAAAACAGACAAAAAGTAAAAGCTCAAATCAGACATTATTACTAAGGTTTTAGCTACACAATGGAACTCTGGAAAATTAACCCAATTAATTTAATTGGATTTGTCTATATCCATTAAATTCCTTTGCAAACACTTTCATTTGTGAATAAAATGCTGGCCTTAATTTGGTTTGGCTCATCTTGCCTTCGAAGTGAGTTAAACTGAATTCACTGGAGACCACCTTAATTATGAATGGTATCTCTGCACACAGGGACTCGGTGGGACTTAAGCTGCCCTCTTTAAATTCCTGCATTTAGTTGATTTGCATCAATTCTCCCTGGTATCTTGTGTAGACAAGTCCTGAACAGACACAGTAGATACAGAAGTGGAAAAAACAGAGAAAGAAAGAAGCTATGCTGAAGAATCCTCGGCTCTGTGGGAACCATCAAAGAACAGCTGTCCAAGAGAACTGTTCAAGTACGTCAAGTCCAATTCTAGGATAAATACCATCAAGGTTCAGGGACCAACTAGGAAGTATTTTAAAAATGCAGGTATATTTCAATTTTCAGAAATGTTATTTAAAGTATCTACTATGTGCTTACATATTTGAATTATTTCAAGACAGAGCTATAATGAAGGATACAACTAAAGTATCTTTACATGAGATTTTTACAACTGTATTTTCATGGAGCTTCAGAGGGTTTTCCTAACACCATTTTTCTTACTTAAGAGTGATTACATTCTCAGAAGGAAAAAATGTCACAGATAAACAAGAAGTCCATAGAAACAGGGGTCCTGAACTGGAATAAACGAAGCAAGAGACATAGCCTTTTCAGGTAAGGATCTCCTACACCCCTGCATCAGTATTTTTTCAAGATAAAACACCACCATTGCCATAGTATTTTTTTTCAAACAAGAAAACATGATATAGATAACAAGATAAAACAAGATATGGAGAATGAATGTAAGTCAATTATAATGTTTCTCTTATTTTATTCACAAGGGCCCTCATAGTATGGTAATTGCATTCTAACAGAAAGCAGCTGTGCAAAGGATAAATGTAATGCCACTGATAAAGCTGGAATTTCTCTGAAACAAATACCTTGATTTTAAAACCAATTCAAGTATTAATTATTCTTTTATCTATGAGAGTGATAAAGAAGTAGGCAGTATTATACTGCACTGGAAAAATTACAGTAAGGCTTTCAGATGTTAATCTGAGGCCTCTTATTAAATGCAGCTTCACGAAGTAACATGCATCTCCTTTAGTAGAATATACCTCCAAAGCAGCAACACAAACAAACTAGATTGCTTCCTCATTTGGAATTTTTTCCTTATTTTCTTCCCCTCATTTTCCTTGGTTATGAATTTGTCCCAATACAGCAAGATCTTCTACTGAAATAGTGAATATATTTCTGAAATGCAATCCTTCTTTCTAATACAGCAGGTATGCTGGCCAAAACTCTAATCTGAACACAGCCTTCTCTTTCAAAACATCTATCGTGTACTCTGCCTGCATAAAATTAACTTCAGTGCATGAAAAGCACGCATTCTGAGCAGCCATTTTCGGATATCTATAACGTGGAGTTTCATTACTTTTTCCAAGTCAGCCTTGCATGAGGAGTGACCCACTTGGGCCTGTGGGCACCACAAGAAGCCTTCAGCTCCACAGCCAACACCACCAGCTGAACCCCCCGCAGTTCCTACTTTTTGAGCTCTTTATCCCCCGTCTCTCCACTGCGACGTCTGAAATCAATCGTCATAGAAACAGGAGGCTGAGCCTTCATTTGCACCGCAGACCAGCGTCCTGATCAGCCGCTGGCACCGGGGCCTGACCCCACTGCGCGGAGCCCGCTCCTGAGGGGACACGCGGGTGACACCGGAGCCGCGGGCTCAGCCCAAGCCCTGCTCCGCGCCCGGCCCTGAGGGGACAGCCAGGTGACAGCCAGGTGACACCGGAGCCGCGGGCAGACGGCGGCTCAACCCAAGCCCTGCCCTGCGCCCGGCCCTGAGGGGACACGCGGGTGACACCGGAGCCGCGGGCTCAGCCCAAGCCCTGCCGCCGCTCCCCGCCTCCTCTGCTGCCTCTCAAGAGCCAGGAGCAGCTGCAGCAAAGCCGCCCTGCTCAGATTAGCGCTCCTGGGAAGGCTGCTGGTCCGGAGCTGTAAATAGACACACACAGCTGATTAAAGCTACCATTATCAAGTGGTTAATTTGACTTACAATAGACTTTAAATAAGAGTTCCTTGAGGCAGGTGTTGGATGGGTGTTATGCTGCTGGTTTTTGGTGAGGAAAAGAATCCATTTTTGCCACAGTAGAAGGTATGAATAAGCAAAATTTTGTCCCCTGAGAAATCTGGAAGAAAAAAGAATAGTAGTATATTAATCATTACGCTTCTGCTATTTGAATAATAATAACTGCCAAAATAATCTTTACCTTTGAACTTAGAAGCCTAATGGATACTTCTCTTAATACAGATAAATTACCACATACAGTAATTTGCATTAAGAATGCAAAAAGAATTATGAATTTACAAATATATCCTTATGGCTCTCCTACATGAAAATGGGAACTTGCACTTGGAATTTCTTTTAAGAGTTCTTTGTCCTAAGACTCATCAAATACAGCTTTGAAAGTTTTCTTCTCATAAGCTTCCAAAATCTGAAGCAATGAACTAATGAAGAGATATCCAGGAGAAGACTCAAGCAGGATAGCCACTCTTTTTAATGAAAATAAAGAGATGAGCACATGAACTAATGAAGAGATATCCAGGAGAAGACTCAAGCAGGATAGCCACTCTTTTTAATGAAAATAAAGAGATGACCACAGGAAGAAAGAAGGAACACCATTTCATGGGGTCTATTTATTTTTAAAAGATACAGCAGTTCCCTTTCCATATAATCTACTACCATCTCCTAAGAATAAATCCTGCTGCTTGCAAATACATAATTCAATTAGTATAAGCTTCACCTTATCATTCTAAAAGGCATTTACAATCAGTTTTATTGTTTCTGGTTTTTTAATCCATTCACAAAACTCATACAGTTGTAACTGGGCCCAGCCCCACCAAAATCAGCCCAAATCTTTTTATGATGGAAAACATTCCTTCTGATAATGTTTTTAAATAAGGTCCACAGTTTTTATGAATTTTTGAGAATTAGGATATGAAAACAGAACATAACATTATTTCTTGCTATTTCCTAAAATACATACACAAGTAACCAAATCTCAGTAGATAACAGTTCCTATGCAAAAACTCCCAGCTGTCTGTGTGACAGCTCAACTGTAACATGAGTTAAGTACCTCAATTAACAAGTGTTAACTTACCCAACTCTAACTCAGGTGCATGTGAACTAACATATAGGAGTTAATAAGAGTCCTACCTTTTTTTTTTCCTTCACCATGACATATTTTCATGCAAAAACCATAAATATGACCAAAGTATTAACTTCAATTCTTCATTGGAACTCACTTATGGATGTAGCACACCACAGATACCCTCACACTGAAGCAGATTATTTCAAAGTTCGTAACAGCATAAAAAGCTTAATTTCATACATTGCAAAGGAAATTCAGTCAAACCACATTTGCCTGTGACCCTCTCTTTATCACCCTCAGGAACTTAAAAATAACTGTAAAACCCTCAAGTTAAAGAAGAAACTTAATAACTCTTAACACTTTCAAGGGTACTTGGACTGCAGGGGATAGAAATAATCATCAAGTGTGAATATGCCTCCACATTTCCAGCTATATGATATTAACAAACTGAAATATCTACACTAAGAAACTCCCCTTAGCTTCGGGAAATAACTAAACACTCTGATATCCAGCCTCAAAACTGAATGATGATGCTTCTGCTAAAGAGATGTAACTTTTATCATTGCCCTGGAAATAAACAAGCAAAGTATATTCCTTTTTTTCAACACACATTAACAAACAATGATCAAAACATTTTTATAGCTTTGTTCAACACATCTGCTGCCCAGAGTAATAAATACTTTCCAACACTCAGCCTACTTCTTCTGTTGAAAGAGGACTCAACTTATGTGCTTGCAGTAAATTTTTTTTATTATATCACAATTTACCATTTAAACTAAAATAATAGTTTTTATTATTAAAAATTATTCCATTTAGCTTGAGGTTGTAAATAAGTTACCTAAAATATTACCCTGGATACTGTAATGGTCAGGGCACAAGGACATGCACATAGCTCAGCCCTTCTCACACATGTATTGGAGCTTCAGCAGTTTAAGATCAACCCTAAATACTGCTTACTCTGCTGTATTCCCCTGTGTAGTGGGCCAAGAAACTCGAGAATTCTCCCTATGTGACCCCAACTTGGTCTGTGACAAACTACACATACATATAAAAGCTCAGAATAAAATTATCATGAGATATGAAAAGGTTCAGGATGGAATTTCAATTGCAATTCTTTCATCATTCTGAGCACAATTTTTGAATTTATCTTTTTACCTTTGCATGGTCCCTGCAACAACTTCTGTGTGAAGTTAGCAAAGGAAATGAAAAGCAGACTGAAGATGCTACATACATATTGCAAACCAAAGAACTCCATCTCCAACAAGTCTTTTGAAGGTAAGAGTCTGAGACAGAATCAGCTGAGGCCAGAGATCAGAGATGTTCTTTGTTAAGAATGAATATCCACATTAACTCTCTTTTCCCCCTTTTTCTATCTGACATTTCAAAGCAGTCACTAACAAAGAGCTGAAGAAGCTTCCTCCACTCAGTTTCTAGAAATACCATGGTTCTCTCCCAAGACTCTCATTCACTGCTTGTTCTGAACTCAAAAGGGGCTCCATTTTCCACTTCTGTTTCTGACACAGGATTCAAATACTTCCTACAATTTTCTCAGCAGCTTAGGATCAGCTGTACAGTGCTGAAAACCTCTGCCAATACTGTTGAACGTGGATCAGCATCTCCCCAAGTGTGAGCACATCTCTAATGTGTGCTTGCTTCCATTATTTTTGTTACATACACGCACACTGAAGTAGCCGTAAGTCCAGACATAAATCATCACCTTCTGTAGCATCAGCTTTGTGCTTCGATTCTGTCAAGACTTGGCTTCTTCAGTGCAAGTTCTACATTCAGTACAAGGCCTTGCCCAGTGCTCATTGGTTCTTTGCAATAATTTATTTAGCTCAAGCAACATATGAGGGAAAAGATATCTCTAATAATAGGGAAGCAATAACATTCAAGAAATAATAACAAGACCACCATCAGGAAGGGGTTTCCATGATAAAGATGGCCACTATTGGTACTTGTCCTTTGTATTTAAGAAGACCAGTAGAAATGATAATTCTATTCTAGCTATGGAACTGTGTCTATCTGTGTCCTGTAGATGTCTGTGTTGAAAACTATGGGGGGAAGGATGCAAAATTTGACACACAGCATCTGTCTACAGCTTAGCTACAGAAGATTCATGACTAGCTGATGTTTCATATTCTTGCAGATCCGTGATAGTTGTCATTCCCCAGAGTAAGGCAGCACCTCAATGATCTAACTTTCCAAAGACAAGTTCTTGAGCACAGTCTGAAGTGCTGGCACAAACTCAGTTTGTTTTTTTTTTTCTGAACCTTCATCACTTGAAATCTCTTTATAATCACTACATGAGAAACACCTATTGATTTATCTATATCCTAAGTCTGTACAGTCTGTCACAAGTTACTGATGAAGGAAAGGATTTCTCCTCCTGCTAGAAAAAAATCTTACTGTGACCAGTGTTCTTGCATGTGAACACATTTCTCCCCTTCTCAGCTTATGCCAGTTTGACTCAGAAAATGTGTGCAGTGGATTGAGCTGACAGGTATATGAAGGCAGAAGCTTAAAGGACATCAAAAGTGTTAGCAGTATGAGCTCTGTATAAATAGTCTTACTGATACAAGTCTCCAAGCATCCTTTATCTTCTTGTACACAGAGATTAGAGGAAAGCTCAAATGCTTAATTGTATGTCAAGTGCACAGTCAGCGATTAAGGGTTCAGTATAGTCTTTAAAAATGGAGTCTGCAGCACATCCATGCCTTATAGTGACAATTCAGCTGCTGTTTTAAGCACAAGGCTTGCCTGTCTGTTACTTTGCCCGTGACATTGTTCCTCACATCAAGGCAAAACACATACTGATGATTTTTCCACATTCCTCTTAAAAATACTGATCCTCTCAATTGGTTCATCCCACAGCTTCAGTGACAGACTGATGAGCAAGTTCTCTCTCTTAAAAGTACCCTAAAAATAGCAGCAGGATTGAACTTCTGAAATTCAGATTATGTATAAAAAGCAAGTCCTTGTAAGTCCTTAGGTGCACATAAGTTAGAAAGAATAGCAAGCTATGAGCAGGCATTTGTGTAACGTGCTGGAATTCAGCAGAAGCTGGAATATCAGCTCGGTGGGTGCTGAGCTAAATGAGCTCCAGCAGGGAAGAACACATACACACCATGCAGCAAAACAGAACTGGGTAATTTCCCCCCAACCCTGAGACTCCCACCCTTATTTCTGTGAAACATGATGTTCCTCAGTTACTGCATTTAGTTTAGAAAATTAAACTAAGGAGAATGGAACACTTAATTCCTTTTCATCCTAAAAAAACCTATCATTTAATATCATCTCCAAGATTTTAAAACAGCTAGAGATACAAATGAGGAAATAAAGACTTGAGACATGGCATCTAGAATGATTAATTTAACAACATTTTAAAGATTTATAATATAAGTATAGCAACTGTGTGTTTCACTTAGACTACGTAAGTAATTGAAAAGTCCTGCAATAGGAAAGTCAGTGAAATGAATGTGAAATTACCTAATATTAAGAATGGTTGTTCATCAAAAAATTAAAAAAAAAACTGCCCTAAACAGTAAAAAAAAAAATCCCTCTTTCCTTTAGTCAAATCAATTTGGTAAAACAGACTTAGTTTTCTCCAGCCATAAATAAGCTGTAACTACCTCTACAGTTATGATTTTTCCTGTAATTCAGGCAATATGAAAAACAATAATTAATAGGAAATACTCAGGCTAAACAAGGAGAACTAAAAGCCGATGAATCAAGGGAAGTGTTATAAGGAAACACACCAGAATTGTACACAGAAAAAAAAGCAACAGCAACTAACAGATATTCCAAGTTTGATGTTAAAATAGCCTAATTTCTGACCAAGTTCAACAGGATTAATGGATATTCAGCACCTCTAAGAAGTAGCCCATTAGTTCTAATTGCCATTGTCGTCATCATCTATTATTGCATTCTATGGAAAAGCAGGACATGGAATTAAATAGTACTGTACAAACTGGGAAATTCATAATGCCAGGAAAAAACATATGGAAAAGGCTATTGATTGCAAAATAGAGCCAGGGGGTGGGGGAATAAAACCCTTCACCACTCTGAATATTAATGTCTACTGGCAACAGCTAAAAAAAAATAAAACAGTGCCTGCATTTTTTTTAACTTATGTACCAAATTCACATATGAAAAAAGCACCTGTAAACTAAATGAAGAACAATCTCTTCTGAAACAAACAGCTCATCATGAACTCCCAGACAGGAAAAAGAGAGGAAAATACAAAAGAATTTGCAGTCTCCTTGAGCCTTAGCTGACAAACGTGATGACAACCACACTCTAAGGAATTAGGACATATTTGTAGAGCTTACTGCAAGCTTCAGCATATAAATATCTTTCAATTTAATCTGCTACAGAGAAAAATATTTATATATTTTTTAAACATCTGAAATTGGATTCTGAAAGGATTTCAGAAATACCTGTATTTTCCTCTGAATTTTGTCATAAAAGCCCTGGAAAGTTGACAGATAGATTAAAAAAAATCCTTTAAGCTATCCAAAAAACTATTCTCTTTCATACATTTAATTTTTTTTTTTTAATTTCAAAGACATTGATCAAACTCCTCTGCTTTGCTGCTGATCAGAAGCCAGATGCACAGCAGAGCTGATTGGGAGTTGTTGCTGATTATTTTTAGAAACAAATGTTTCAGCACTTTGGACAATACCCACTGTCAATTTATTAGAAATTATTCAAAAACTCATGGCAGAATATGGCTCTGCCTGACTAGCAGGGCTGCTTATTAGCCAGAAATGCAAGGAGGAGAGAGAGAATTCTGTTACTGTTGGTTCAGAATAAAAAGTTGTGGATGTGGAACAGGAATGATTTCAATGAAGATCTTTAAGTTCATTTCGGTTTTATATGAAACAGAAATGGCTGTGTGGGAGGGAGGGAAAGAGAGAAAATTACAATTTGATGCAGGGAGTTGGTCCCACAACAACAGATCAGCAGTGTTTGGAAGACAGATGCTCAACAGACAGACAAGACTATAAACCACACAAAAGGAATTTTAAAAAAACCCAACAAACCCCACCAAAAACAAACAAGTAAAACAAAACCCCCAAAAACAAAACAAACCCCTCAAGCCTCCCAAAATGAAAAACGCAACCAAGGGGAAAAAAAAAAAAAAACAAACTAAAAAGAGTTTGCATGAAACTATGTTCTTCCATCACCTGCAAAAACCCCAACTATATGTGCTTTTACAAATTGGTGGCTTAAGGAGTGATCAACCACAGTGTAAGAAGCACAACTCCCATTTCCCCTGCTTGGCTTTGCACAAACCCATTTGAAAAAATGATGGCTTTATTTTTGATGCCAGTCACTTTGCACTAAATCAGCCAGTCTGCCAGACAGGCAATGTGTGCTGCTGTGGTTTAACCCCAGTCAGCTGCTCAGCCCCACACAGCTCCTCAGCTGCTCCTCCTCCAGCAGGAACAGGATGAGAACTGGTAAAGGTAAAAGCTGGAAAACTCCTGGGTTGAGATGAAGATAGTTTAGCTGGGAGAGCAAAGCAAAACAAGGAATCAATTCAGTGCTTCCCATGGTTGGGCATGTGTTCAGCCATCCCCAGGAGGGCAGGGCCTGTCACACAGAATGGTGGCTGGGGGAGACAAACACCATCACTCCAAATGTCCCCCCTTCCTCCTTCTTCCCTTCTGTCACAGGGTCTGGAACATCCCTGTGGTCAGTGGGGGTCAACTGTCCTGGCTGTGTCTCCTCATAACCTCCTGTGCACCCCCAGATCCCTCCCCAGCCTAGACGTAGGAAAAGCAGGAAAGGCCTTGGCTCAGTGTGAGCCCCACTCACCAATGACAAAACCATCTCTGTATCATCAACCCTGCGTTCAGCACGAATCCAAAACACAGCCCCATACCAGACAGTGTGAAAAAAATTAACTCTAGCCCAGCCAAAACCAGCAGACATGCAATATCGACTCACTTGAGTCAGCTTTTCTCTTATGTACAAATGTTTGGGGAAAACCTCTTGCTTTTCCGTTTGCTGAACCAGTCAATTACCCAGCAGTGTTCTCCATTTCATGACAGACAGAATGAGCTCATTTCTTGGAGCTGCAGTCAGTACACACTGAAAAGCAAACTATCTGTGGGGAGTTCATGATACTTGAAATGTAAAATGGTACAAGCTGAACTTTACCCAGTTGATAATCATTTGATTTTTCAAGCACTAGCTTCAAAGTAAAAGTGGTATGTCAAGGAAAGAAGAAGGTCACCACCAAACAGTCAAATATTTAAACTTGGATCAGAACTAAACTCATGCCACCAGTATTTGTGTTTTAATTAATATAGAAATGGATCTGCTTATGTGCATTGTAATATATGCAATTCAGAAACTACACAGCAACTACTATTTTCTTATGTATAACAATAATGTTTTCTGTGATCATGATGATCTCTATAGATTGGAGACTTTAAATAAAAGGAAGAAAAAAAAATACCACTTCCATAAACAGATTTCATCCAAAAGAAATTTAGTTGCGAAGAACTTCTTGGGCAACTTCAAACAGTCCTGAATCTGACCTGAGAATTTTTACACAGCTTATGTGACTGAATATCTACTCCACATGTACAAATCCACATCTGCTTGATTAAATTAGACTGTCGGTCTCCTGAAGTAAAGCCAGAGCCAAATGGCCCAAAGTTATACAAACCATCTACAGCAGGAGGTTGAAAATCTGTCTCTATACCTTCCCTGTAATTCAAATTATAGAATTTAAGCTCTCAAACAGAAAGACATTCAGAGAATTTCTATTATAATTGCAATTGCTACTTAGAGATAAGCAGTAAACGTTCCCATAATACTTCACCTCTAGAAAGTCAGACACTTAATAGACTGTCACTCCAGCCAGTGTAACCCCTGAAAGCTGACCTTGGAAATCTTCCTGTCCTATCAGGCATTCTACAAACCACTACAAAAGTTTACTAAGGGACAGATTTGCTCACTTTGTTCTCAGTTCTTTCCATGAACTAATCCATCTGTTAAACACTGAGATGAAGGCACACACATCTAAGGCACCAAAGGCAGGAAAAATGGACAGCATGTATTGCTCTAAAGAGTGCTAATGTGCTAAGGAAGAGCAGGGAGGAACTGCAGTCTTTTTCCTTCCCCTGCATCTGTATTTTAAACAGCCTGAAAAAAGCACTGAAAACTTTTCCAGCTCCCTGCTCATTGTAGGTAGAGGCATAAAGATGAAATTTGGGGTTTAGCTTTTATAGTACTTTTGCTCTCCCTTCTAGGCCTTGGAAACTTTCTCCTGGGCATTGCTAAGCTGGCTATGATGTCAAACAGGACAATGTATATACCATGTATTCTGAAGAGAAATATAGAGAAACACTAAAGCTTTATACATCATTTGCAATGTGCCACAGTGCTTCAGTGAAGTTAAAATATCCAGTATTCTTGCAGAAGGCCTTAAAAATAGAAAAAGTCTTGTGATTGTGAAAGCTAGGAATAAAGTTAATTACAATAGTACATCAGAAGCTGAACTAACAAGCATAAGCATGATAAACCACATACAGTCCTGTGATCTTCCAAATTTATAAATAGCTCCAATATTTTTCAGAACTAGAAGGCAGATCTCAATGCTGAAGGTGCCAATCTCTTCACTGTTATCTCGACCCATCTATCTACTTTTGGTTAACACACAATGATCAGCATGCTTCAAGGCACATTTAATATCTATGAATTCACAGAATGAATAAAGCAGCTCCATGTGTAGAAAATTTATTTGGGAAATCCTATCAGCTTTGCAGGAAATTGTTCTGCAAGCAGCAGAGAGAAAGAAGCATCATTTTCTTTGGATTTCTGTCCTTTAATATCCTAAACTTGTGCAGCCACCAGCACATCCCAGAGTTAGCCCAGACACGTGTACGCACTTCTGTCAAACAGTGTAAAAAAAAAAAAGTACTGTGCTAATTTCAGGCATTTTTTCTCTCCACCAGCCAAACTTTCCCAAAAGAGATGACTGGCTTCCTCTTGGGGGGCATCTCCTCTCAGTGATGCTTTAATTGTCACAAGAATGAAAATTGTATCTAATGGTCTCATCATAGTATTGAGCAATCCGGCAGATGCTTTCAGAATCAATGAAAAAATATTAAAATGATTTCTTGTATACAGTAAAATCTATGTTAACAATTGCTGAAAAGAATGTAAATCTCTCTTAATTTCTGCATAAAGGGGAAGATCATTCCCTCAGAAAAAAAAATACCTCACCATAAAAATTTATCCAATTACTCACAGAACTTTTCAACCAAGACACTTCAATAAGACGTCCTTTTAATCCCTGCCCATTTGATAAGACATTTGGTCATTTATACCAGCAGTGCACAATTCATTTTTGTAACACAGCAATAATAAATAACACAAATTAAACAGTCAAATCTCATAGCCTCCAGTGAAACAATATTTGGAATTTAATTACATGCAGCACACATTTTCCAAAGGATGTAGACTCAGTTTCAAATTTAGCAAAATGTGACCAGGAAATAAGTATCTGGAACTTCACCACAGTGTTTGTTTGATCCTTTTCAGCCTTGAAATTTACTATTTGCCAAATGTCCTTTCAGCTTATAAGAGTGTTAAGGCTCCTCTAGTCCTCTGTAAAGAATTAACTGCTCCATGAAGAGATGCTTTTACAGTCTTGCTGGTCTAATTTACGCTGTAACTTATTTTAGTTACTCAAAACTTTATTCTCTCTGGGTAAAGTTTCCAAAGATTTTAAACATCTTTGTGAAACAAATGATTTCAGTTTTTCATGCTTTAAATATACAGAGGTAGCTCAAAAGAAATGTGAGAGGAGAGGACTTACTTGGAAACAAGGTATTCCCTGTCTTCTCTATGAACTAGCTCTTTCTTCTTTTAGCAATACAAACAGTGCCAGCTTCTCCAGCCCTTATATACATTAAAAACACTGAGAGATCAGGTATGGATAGCTTTTGTCTAATTTACTGAAATCCTTTCTGGCTTTGCAGGAGAGGTAATTCAAAACCACATGAATTTAATGATAAATATGACTGAATGAACTTAGGCTGGGCCATAATTCAGTTGTGCAATGCTAAAACTCTACTACAGAACCCATGCAGCATCTAGAACAGATGAACATATTTATTTTGAACCATTCTGATTTTAAAGGTTTAATACATTAGAAATTAAAGAGTTTCTAATCACCTTATCTGAAATAGTAATATCTCAAGAGAGACAAAGATCATGCTTTCATCATGCAGCCACTGTCTATTTTTGTCTGCAGACACCATGCTAATATGCACATCATATTGTTAACAGCAAAACCAATGAAATAGAAATTCCCATGACTTCATGCTAAATAACTATAAAAAGAGTGTATAAATACTATCAAAGCATACTGCATCAAATACTTAAACTGTATCCTTCTACTACTCTATATTGGTCATTTTCATGGATTAAGGTTCTTAGATTAAGATATATTTCTGTAGAATGACAGGATCTTGCCCTGAACTGAACCAGTCCATATTTTTAAATTAAATGGTTAGATTGTCCAGTGAGAACATTTTTTTAAAGGATACATTTAATTCTTTTCACCCAGGTCTAGAACTGCCTACCTTGGAAAAACAGGTTTACTGTGAAAAGGAAATCTTCAAGACAAACAAAAATTTCCTGAAATTCCATGAGAAACTACCTTGGACAGTACTGGCTAAGAGAGGAAATACACTGGCCAGAAAGGTTCTGTGAAGTCGGTGCTTTGGAGACACGGATTCAGTGGTAAAAAACAGGATTTAAACTGTTTGTGCAAAAGAGAATGAATCTAATTTCTCACTGTGGAATAGGACTTAGAAGTATTTTACTCTACTTCTAAAATATAGCAAAAGAATTTTGATATCATGAGAACTGAGTAAATTAGTTTAGTTCACACTGACAAAATAAGTGATGAAAGCTGTATAGGGATGTAGAAGAGCACTAACTGGAATGTTTATGTTTTCTACATCTCCATGTTTGCACTCACAGTATGTACCTCATGCCATAACAATATTGTTGCTATTATGTAATATAACTGTATGATAATAGACAGTTATTAAAATAACCAATCCAACTAGAAATTAAATCTCAAAATGACAGAGCATTGCCTGCAATTACAACACAGTTCTCCTTCCACCCACATTAGGCAGAGCTGCCCAAGTATCCTAATGCAGCAGTTAGTCTTTATTAATTGCATCTTAATGAGGATTCCTAGGACAAATTCAATATTGAAATTCAGACTATAATCAAATGGTACGTCATCTTAAATCAGCCTAAAATGAACAGTAACTGCCAAATGATGAATTCAAGAGTAAGCTGCCTGTAGTGGCAGGTAATGTGTCCCAGTTACTTGCAAAACCAAATGCCACTGCTCTATAATAAGCCAGCTTCTGTAAAAATACTACCACAGCAACCACCAAGATGGAACTTAAATAAAATGGAATAACATTTATGTCTTATCACTCTGACTACAAGTTATAGTAACTGCATCAGAAAATTAAAAGTGATAACCACCTCCTCACTACAGGAAAGTTCTGGGACATGGCCTACATCCCAAAGAAGGCAGTTTCCTAACAACTCGTAGGCAGGAGTTTGTTGTGCTTTGGGGGATGCTGTCCCCAGCCCTGCTGGAAAAAGCAGCTGCCTGATGCAGATGTGTAAAACAAACTAGAACCTGGAAATTCCTTTGCAAAGGAGGAGCAAAGGAAAGGGGGAGGCTATGAGAGGAAGGGTGAGAGATACTTGGGCTTATTTACAAGCCAGAACACCACCTTGCTCAAGTAGACACCGAGCTCAGTAGGACCTGAAGGGCTCCTACAGCTCAAGACAGCTACAAACAGCACCTGTGACTTGAAGATTTAGCCATCTAAACCAGGGCATCAGGGGACACACAGAGAAATAAGTTCTGTGAAGTTGGTAAAAGAAATATCCAAGAAGGATCTATTTTTACAAAAACAATTAGCTCACAAGAGATTTACACCATTAAAAAAAACTTATGCAAGGTGGAATAATAGATACTTGAATTTCCTCCTCTTTCTTCAAGTCTGCAGGTTCCTTGGTCTACTCTAATTTTTCCCTCTTCTGGACCTTAAAAAACAAAATCTAACAGAAGTAGAATTAGACAATTCAGATGCACAAACAAGATACATTGGATAAATTTGGTTTAGATTAGATACATAAGAGTCAATATAGAGGGCTAACCAGTATTACCTGAAATCAAGGTTGGAGAAGGTAAACCACCTAAGCCAGGCAATGTTATGACTTCTGAGAACCAAGTTCAGAATTTTTTTTCAGTTAGATTAGGCTCAAAATGAGCAAGATTAGAGTCTGACTTGTCTTATGCAGGCACTGCTTATCTCTATCTGACTACTATCCCTAGCAAGAGAATGGAATTGGCTGGAGCCACTGCCCCAAATAAAATAATCACTTTTAAAAGATTAAAGAAGCCATTAACATGGATTGACTTTGCCCCAGCAGAACAGAGCAATGCAATCTGCTCAGTGCTGGTGATCTGGCAAGGACAAATCAAAGTAGTCTGACACCCAAGCAGAAAGACAGGGACTTGCAGATGCTGAGTGCAGTGTCCAAACTCAAAAGGACTTCTGAAGTGACAATGGTTCCAAAGGAAAAATTCTACATTCAACACATGGATACAGCTGCTTCTCCATGATCAAAATGGATACTTATACAATTCTCAGCAAGAATCCCAAAGGTTTTACTAATACCATACTTAATCCTCAAAAGCTTAAATTAAATCCAGTATGCACAGAGGAGGGTGGAGCTTGGAAAAAAATTTGTGCATCAGCTATAGAGAGAACTGATGAGCTCAGCAATAGTTCAAGAGCCTTGAGACAGTTTGGAACATCAAGTCCCACTTCTGAAAGGAAAAGACAAAGAATCTGTGTTCAAGCAGAGACCTCTGGCAGTTGGAGACAAAAAAAAAAACCCCAAACAAAAAAACCAAACAAAAAAACCCACAAGAAAACAACTCAAAACCAAAACAAATAAAAACAACAACAAAAAAACGTGCCCCCAAAACAACACAGGAACTGGAGTAATTCATGCTTGAAAGTAGGAAAGAAAGATTAGTGAATTCTAACTTTGCTTTTTTGCTTATCCACATGTGATCCAGTCTGTTTACACATATTTGGTATGAAGGTTTTCTTGAAAGTAAACATTTTTCAGAAGATATTGCATTTGTTTTTGTTTAAATTAATCCTGAATTAATTCAAAACTGTCACATTTGCAGACACATAAGTGCTTAGGCCTATCTGAGTGCAGTATGTGGGAACCCTCTGTCCAGAAGCTTGACCTGACACATCTGTATAAGGTGCTGAGATGATGTGAAACTGAGATAACACCGAAGTGGGAGGCTGGGAAAACCTGGAAGAAATGAATGCAATAAAGAAGGCAAGACATGAGACAGAATTATCACCATGAGAAGGAGGGAGAAGGGCAATGCTTCTATAACAAACTATGTTTCATGAATTTCAAACCTAAGGTTAAGCTTCAAAATTAGAAACAAATCCATTAAATGGAGATACCAGGGCAGATACAATGTCCATGCTGCAGTGCTATGGACTGGGACTGCACTCCTGGGACTCCTTCACAATCACAGTGAACAATGACGGAAAACTCAATCTATATTCATGCAGAATTAATCTCTATGAGTATTAGTATGAGGTATTTTAGAGGGCATTTAGCAACTCAAAATTAAAAATACAGTTCACATGTACTTCATTTTAGGATAATGTTCAAGACAGATGCTGTGGTTCCAAATCAAAGCTACAGACCACAGTTTCTCATACTTCTCATGCATACATGGTAGAGAGTAATTATTTTCAGCTCCATTCAATTTGCTGCTTTAAATTGCTGAAGGTCCCCCCAAGCACTTTTGTGGACCTCATGGGGCAGGGGAGGCAAAAGCAGTAGGGAAGAACCTCTCAATCCAGCACTGCTGCCAAGGAAGTGTTATATGTAACATACTTTCAGGGAAGGGAGAATTCTGTGTAAACAGTTTGGTTTAAGCAATGTAGCAACACGGAGAAGCTCTTACAGCAAAAGCAGGGACAAAAATCTGACTCACCATGATAGGTTCTGCTTGCCAAAGTCTCCCTTCTCTCCTGCATGCCCTAACTCATTTTGGTGAAGCAAACGAGGCAGGCATCCACAGCAGCAAACCCACCTTCTCCCTGGAGAAAGGACAGAGAAGTCAGCAAGGAAAAGGCAGTTCAGAGCAGTGAGTATCAGCTACACAGCAGCTATTCAGCAAACACTGTTCTCTTCACTGCCCTGACCAAGGGGGTCACTCTGGGGATCTTCTGTTCAAGCCTCACCATGAGTTACACCACATTATTACAGAATGAACTGCTAAGAAATACAAAAGCAAAGAACTAAGCCCCAAACAGCTTCTGCAGTGACACATCAACTGCAGCATCAGTTTAACATGGCAATGATATGGATGGTTTTAGGAACTTATGCAGCATGCAAGCTTCAGGAAGCACAGATAAAGGTTCATTTAATGAGTAACAATGCATCATCCATCAGTTTTGTGTAGCCACAGGCAATAGGCATGCTGGTAGCCTGGTAAACCAATTTTAGTTGGTTTCTTTGGTTGGCTACACTTAATTGTTGCCAACAAGAAAACAAATTAGAATTTTTGTTTTCTTCACCACATCCTTATGCTCAGCTTTCCAAAACAACTACCTGGCAGATGCTGATTTGAGGGGTGGAGGGGATGTTTATAGCTACTCACAGGAATGAGGTAGGTAGGCCCCTTCTTCTGTTTCTAATATGTTTGCCTGTTTAGGAAGGCAGGAGGCTACTGTCCAGCTGATTTACTTCTGATTTTGAATCTCTACAGTATCATGTACCTGTGAGGATGGAGAGAAGAGCAGAACAAGTTTTACTGTTTTATTCCAAAAGTGACACTAATTTACTATTCTGCATCCATTTGTCACACCCACTATACACTCTGACCCTGGAATGCTTTTCTGTAGCACTATTATGGAAAAAATAATTCTATGCTATCTACATCAGATGGCAGTTTCTTAGGAATCCAGCCCCCTTCCCATTTGGCTTAGGTAAATGGAGGAAACACACCTCAAAATCAGGTTAGAGGGCTGGTTTTCTACCAGTTTGACCAGTTCTGTCAGTGGCAGAACTGAGTAAAATATTCCAGTAGATCCAATATATTTAGTCCATTTCTACTTATGAAAAATTTACCTGCAGATTGAAAACTACTCATTTTGTTAAAAAAAAAAAGTAATATGATTTAAAAAAACCAGTAACCCCAAAGCCAACAAGCACTGCAGACTGATCTAAAAAAATCCCCAATATTAATTAAATTAACCATGAACCATAGACCGAGGTGGTTTAATGAGCTTTATCTCAAGTGTTTTGCATCCTGACTGGATATGTTGTAGTTTATAAAGCTTTGATCTGCTTGACCTGCTAAGAGGCACATACTCTTCTTTTACAGCCTGTTTAGCAATACTGGGACCAAATAACATTTTTTCTTTGACACTGATTAAATATTGCTTCTCTGTTAGTCTATGCATCATTCAAAGTCTTAAAACAGAATCTAAAGTTTCTGGGGCTTTCATTCTTATAATTTTTAAATACTAAGAATATGAATTGTGAATTCACACAATTTTTTCAAGTGATATCCCTACTAGTTACACTTTCTCCTTTATTAAAAAGAAAATCCAATCCACTCTTTTCTATTTTTCTTTTCCATTCTCTTAGCTGTGTTTTTTCCAAGTATATGCTGTTGCACAAATTGCTTTCAACATAACACATCTTTGCTGGACATTTTTAAAGCCCTTAGACACTACCTGCTGCACAGGCTGAGTTGAGCTCACCTGGTGAACTCATGTCAGCCACCTAGAGTATTAAGTTCACTATTCTGTGGAACTGCACTGAAAAGGGAGAACAGCCACAGCAACCTGACCAGAAAGAACTAAATAGTCTCCATATTCATACACAGAGTATTTCCAAGTAGTGGTGGTGGTCACAAAACCAACATATTGAAGATTTAGAAAATGAAGATACAACTCCATACTGTTGGGAACTTACATGTACATTTTAACAAATTTCTACTGAATGTCACATGCAAAATTTTACTGACATTTTTTACTAAAGATAACACATCTTTCATTCTCAGCATTATAGGAAGCAATCCATAATGCCAAATTTAGACATTTTAAAGAGATTGTCCAGATACTTTTTTCACTCTTGCCAAAGTCTTTATTTCAAACTTCTAGACCGAAACATTACCCAAACTTCACCTCAGTTTCACTGTAGTGTTTTTATTGTTATGTGCAGATTGTACAAGTACACATAATTATGCCAAAATTCTCATAGATGAAAAATGGTGCTCAAGATCTGTGAGTTCATCCGATTCCTTTGCAACAGCAGCATTTCCTTCACACACACACATTACAGCCACACCCACAAATCACTGAGAGCAAGTGGTGCATCAGTAATGCTGCTGTGCTGTCCTGGTGCCCTCTCATCCTGCCCAACTGCTGCACACTCACAACATTCAGTCAGAAACAGCACACATGGAAGGACTTCTCAGAGTGTCACTGTCCATCAGAGAGCCCCTTGGTCTCTCTCTGAATGCCCAATAAAAACAGCTGTTCCAATTGCAGAAGTTAGAAGATAGCCAGAACAAATATCTCTTTAGATAGCAAAAACCTGAAGGAAAAAAATTAATACATAAGGGGCTGCAGAGAAAAGTCTCTTGTGGTTTCTCTGCCTCCTGTTAACATCATCCCTGGATGTTTGCATGCATCCACTGGGTAATAAAACAGAGGTTAGGGAAATGAGAGAAAGAATATTGGTGTCATCCTAATTGGGTTTAATTCCTATGACAGCACAAATAATGGGCATGGAGATACAAAACGTGTCTTTCAATGAAGAGGCTAGAGCAAAAGCCACAGCTTCTTACAAGTGTGAACTACAAATTTAAATGAAATTGTAATTGCCAATACAAGCAATGAATTTGTCCTCAGTCAAATTCAATTCTACATTCAGCTATTTGATGATTCATCCAGAATGAAAGAAAAACAAATGGCACTAGAGTCAAACTGAAAGAATCACAAGAAAATTTTTCTGGAAAGAACATGAAACATTTACAGTAAGTTCCTATAAAGGTTATTAATACTTTCAATATTCAGCCTGGGTCTTGTTTATGGCATAACCAAAATGTGACAATCTCTGGTGACTCATGAAGGTTTTGGTGACAGAAGCAGTATCACCAAGATATTGGGAAGTTTTCTGTACAGTCCCTTTAGCTCCCAGAGCACGTGTCACTTTGAGGCAGATGTCTGGTTATGTGTCAGCATCTGTAGTAACAGCATGAAGTCACAGAAAACACAGCAAATGTTTGACTGGTCAAAAGCTAGAGACACCTTTTCACAAGGGAAAACTCTCTTCTTAATTAAGACCTTACACATAGTTCTTTATCACAAAAAGCAAAGACACTTTTCCAGGCCCATGCTAGAAAGATACCAAATCTCAACTCTCAAGCTGGTCAATTATCTACATTCATCATCTGAAATAAGATAGGTATAATCCGAATTGAACCAACAATGGATGTTATCCCCAGTCTCCCCCTATCTGCCTTATAGCACTTCCCCAGCAAAAGTAGTCTGCACTGACTCAAAGGTGATGCTAAATCCCAGAAGGCCTCAACAGGTGGATTCCTTCCTTCTCTGCACCACTGGCTTTGGGTCACCTGGTGACACCTGCTCTGCTGATTGTCTGAGTGGTCTGTAAACGTGACTGAGAAATAAGTACAACACCATAAAGCTTGTTTTTGCCTCCCCAATACTGTGAACACCTACACTTTATGAAACATATTCACCTTTTAAAAACACTATTAAATAAGTAGCTCTTTTTTTCCCCTAGCCACTGAAAGCTCAGAATTCTCAATTAAATGACAATGTATATCCTTCATTCATTCATTCCTAGGTGGCAGAAGATGAATGAATTTGGCATGTATATTCCTAATTTCTGACGATTTCTAGTTAACTCATATGCCCTAAATTTCGTAGAAAAAGCTATTTCTGAATCTTATACACATGCAAACCCCCCTAACAGTAACTGAAAGCCAACAGCAAAGCAAGTTACAGGCATATAGACACTTCAGTGGTGAGCTGCAGTAGGAAAACCTATTGCTAGAGAGCTGCACAAACTTTAGCAATTCAGTGGAGTGCACTGCTGCTAACAGAGCTACCCCTTCTGAAAGAATACAAAAGCAAACAATTGAAGTTACTCTCTTACACTCTGCACCAACCACCCAGTTTGATGACTTCACAGGAAAATATAGCCATAGCTACACCCTTCAAGACCTTTTTGCAACACTTCATAGGGACAACTCCACCTTTACCAATAATAAATGCAATTTCACTTTAAAAAGAATCATATTTTATTAACTGCAAAGCCACCTCTGGATACAAAACCTGACAAGCTCCCAACACAAAACTAGACCACACAGTACATACGGAGTCTTAAAGAGTCACAGCATAAAGTGCAATCTCCTATTGATTTTAGCTTCATCTCGTGAGACCCATTTTCCTTTAAATCCTATTTCACCTAATAAAGCCATTTTTCAGTTGCCATTCTCCTGATAATGCTAAAAAAAAGACTGACTTAGAGGTTAGTGAGAGCTTCCTATAAAAACTGGGAACCTGCTACTGCTTTATATAATCACAGAACCATTGTTTCTCCTCAATCAGCTTCTTGGAACTGAGGGAGAAGAAGGGGGGTCAATGGCCTGGCTCCCACCATGGTACAGCTGAGCCATGGGGAGGGCAGGGGGCTGCCCTCAAAGAGCCACTCAGGTGGTCCAACTGTGCCCATCTAGGATTCTTCTGGCAGCTCCTCAGGGATGAGACATGGGCAGGAGGAAGAATGGCATATCAAAGACACCAAAACATGCACAAATCTGTGCTTTCCTCGGTGATTGCTTTTACACCATGAAATGCCAGCAGAGCCAGCCTGACCTCTGTGCAAGAGAAGGCAATTAAGGAAAAAGAAAAATGACTAAGGGAAATTCTCCTATGATCTAATGAGGGGTGTGTGTGTGAGAGAAGATATTTTGAACCACAGGCAGTAACGCTTCTATCACTCAAAATAGGTACCTATAGCCCAGATGTCAATGAAGGTTTTCCAAAAAACAATTATTCCAAATCTCTTTTTAGAGGAAAAGCAAAAAGAATTAAACCATCTTTCTTGTTTTTCAGAGAGGCTCTAAGTGGAAAACATGATGATTATATGATGAGCTGTCACTCAGCTCCAGCCCACTCAGTTCTATTACTGCTTGCTCCAGCTACTTTAACATTCAGTCATCTCAGTTACCTTTTATACTCATGGCACGCAGGAATTATCAAATGGCCCGTACAACACAGGGCAATCCTTGCCCTCAGAGTCCAAGCTGATTTGATCTCTTTGTGCTTTACTGGAATTTTACTGCATTGTGAAAAAGAGCAGGAATCCTGTCTCCATATAATTTGAATTCCTGCACCACACACATTTTTCTCTGCCCTTCCTTTTGCTCTCTAGAAGACTGAGGTTACAGAGTATAGTGCACCATTTGCATATCAAAAGCAATAGCACTTTACATAAAAAAACAAAAAGCAAGCACTTTTCTGGTTTCAGTGACCAAGATCTCAAGATTTCCTTCCTCTGAACCTGTAACTTTGAATTCAGGCCTAACTCAGTTCATCAAGACTGGTTCAGATAAATATTTTAAAAATTAAGAAGCTTCCCCACTACCAGTGTTACCTGATACTTTTTTGCCAGAGACATTTTCCTTCCAGACCCTCTTCTTCTGGAGCAGTTAAAGACTTCACTGTCTTACCTGAAAGAACAAATGAGAAACATGTAAACAAGTTCAAAGATCATAAAGAAACAACTCTTATTTATCTCAAGTTATATATAACTTGTTTGAATGCTACACGATGCTACCTCATTTACTGGAGGGTTTCAATATCTTCTTCCAGCTGGCCTCCCTGGGCCCAGGTGTGTCAGATTTTATTGTTAAAAGAAGCAGGATGACTCTTTGTTCTACCTTACACCGTCTACCAAAAGAACACATACACAAAATACCATTCCAGGTTACTGTAGCCTCATGCTGAGGTAGCATGCCTCACCCTACTTTTTCACTTCTACATGGAGGTGCCTTTTCTGAAGCAAAATGTCCAACCCTGGTGTTAACGGGCACAAGTTGTTAGTGCAGGACAGTGAACACGTCATCAAGATTGCACCAGTTTCTCTCAGCAGGAGGCAGAATTGATTCAAGCACAAGCCATGCTACCTGATGAAGTTGACATGTCCCCAGTTGTATCACCCCTAACCTTTACACCCTCGATCAGATCAACTGCTATCGACCTAAAACCACCATCCGCCCCCCAGAAAGCAGATGGGCAGATGAATACAATAATACAAAGATATTCACAGTTCTGTTTCTGAAAAAGACCCTTCGTGCACCTTAATAGGGATGTGCAGCCTAGTGCCTGGCATGTCACAGACAGGTGAGACTAAAGACCCAAGCTATGGTGTCCTCGTGAGGGACAATAATTGGCTATCTCTGTGTTGGTCCCCTGCCCTTTTTACTGATGGTCACATACAACATGCAGGTGAGTGCACAAAGGCTCCAAAACAGGTAATAAAGAGATGCAATCATGTCCCCTCTCCCCGCTAACATGACTGTGAGATGTGACATCAATTTTAATGACTTCCTTGCCTAGAAACACACCTGGCCACCCATGCACGTAGACAGAGCAGTGAGGTGGGAATGGAGAATGAATGACTCAGAGAAATCCCAGCTGTTTACCGCCACAGTGTCTCACTACTCCCAACACCAACAGCAGTGGGTGGTGTTTGAGCTGTCCTTGACCCTGCCAAATCCCTCTTCCACTACTTCCCACCATTAGAAGTGATGATGTGTTTCCAAATCCTACCATGAATGCATTACCAATTTCATGAGGAAGAAGATTTATCTGCTTCAGATGGTTTAAAAGAAAAATAGGCAATTGTCATGCTCAGGAGAATCATGCTATAGTGTGACTGCACTGATTACACATTCCTTTGACCTGTTTATCATTCACTACTCACCTAAAACCCTTGTTAATCCTCAGAGATATCTGGTCTGTTTCCCTATATGTCTTCAATTAGAGTCAGATCATTTAAAGAAACTACACTGGATCAGAAACACGATCAATATTTAAAATCATTCTCAGCAAATGTCCTTCCACTTTCCATCTACTTTTAACTTAAAGCACACAGCATAATGCAAGCTCATTAAACACAACACGTGTTTATGAGTACATTGTTTTTTGCATAGGAATCTTAATCCCCTTTCCTTTTAAAAAACTGTTTCCAAATTCTCACACACATTTCTGTACTACTGCTCTGTGCCTCACACGAAGCCAGTCCTGTCAGGACCATGTTTGAAGAGAGAAGGATCAGAATAGTGGATGCATAAAGACACCCATTGCCATCACTCCTTAACCCTTACAGGACTACCACTCACCTGAAATACCATGTCCTTTTATTGCCCTTACAGCAATAAAAGGGAGAACCTCCTACAAGTGCAAGTTTGCCTTGGCTGCTGAAGTCACACATCTTATGATGAATAGTTCTCTCACATGGTTGTCAAAGCAGAGAGTGAATTTGCTAATTATTTGGAGAAAACTACACTCATCTTTCCACAAGGACTTGCTTTTGTGGGTTCTAGATCAGCACTGAGTCTTCCAAGAGCCTGAAAAGCTGACATGCTGCACATCAGGTGTTCAGGAACCCAGGTTCCCCAGTCTGACTGCACCTGTCTGGTTGGAGACAAGTGTGAGAAAAGCAGCCACGTTTCAGTACATTAGTCCTGCTCTCTGGCAGTCTACAACAAACACTGATGAAAGAAAGGGATTCTCCTATAAAACTGCATAAACCAGTAAGAGATGAAAGGCACACAGAACATAAATAAGTACAGACACCTGGCAAAGACCAATGTGATCTAAGGTAGGTTGGAAAACTGCTGGCAGGTTCACAAGAAGAATCACATTCAAACCGAGGGTGCATGTGTTTGGAGCGAGCATTTCTCACAGCTCTGTTTCTCAAGAAGCATGGAGAAGAAACTTAAAATTCTCAATTCCAACAACATATACAAACCTCTTAAAAGTATCCTAATTCAGCTGTCAAAACTGTCTTTTATGTCCAGCATTATCTTCAGTGCAGTCCTGCCTTTCTGCCTGCCTGATGTATTCAGAGGTTGTTGCTGGAGTCCCTTCCTCTTGTCTGTCCTATTTAACTAATGCAATTCAAGAGAATAAAATAAACTGTTTCTGCAATAGCAGGAAGGCACATAGTGAACTGTGGAATACCAAATCTACCAAATCACTTTATTCAGTGGATACAAATTTTACCCATAATACTTCTCTGTAACTGACTGACACTAAAACAGAACAAATAATTCAGTAATCACACCTGCACCCAGAACAGTCTGTCTTGTTCAGAACTGAGGTCATCCAGAGAGGGGAATTTGCAGTGCAGCTGCTGTACTTTACATAAACACAGAGCTTCCATGGAAATTTGAATGCTTGCTTCTCACCCCTCCTCCCTTTTTTTTTTAATATAATTTTCCTATATCCTTTGGAAAACTGTAAATTTTATGGGCAGATGTGGTTTTTTTCCTAATATGAGAGGGAAATATATCACAAAATTGTTTTCTCTTGTAAACAACAGAATTGTCTGATGATTTTAGTATGATATTAACAGAAAGTCCTTATATATTTTTATATCATAAGAAACAAAATTTTAAACTGCTTAACTCTACTTTTTCAAAAGTAGGCAAGACAGCTTTAAAGGAGAAATGCCCAACATTTTAGATTAAGTGTTTCAAGTTGATGTTTTATGTTTATATGGTTATAGAGTTTCATTGGCAAAATGACCCAAGATGCACTCACTTCTTCACAATGCTAAGTTTTGCTCCAAAAATTACCCTCTTCCTACTCCACATTTTTATTATGCTAAATAAAATAGCATATATGTTATTTCTCATGTGCTAAATGAATATTATTTTCACAACACCCTTAATAATTCCCTTTTGTTAAGGGCATTCCCCAGTACATGTCTTCTCAGTCCCTGTGAAAACCACATTGTAAAGATTTTTCAAACTATGATGGTAAAGTATGAAATTCAGATGTGATGTGCAGGAAAACCAATTTTACACTGATAGCTACCATTTAACAAAGACAGTAAAGAGTTCTGCAACACAACTACATGTTTACTAAGCCCCAAGATAAGTTCATTACAATATCTATGTGTCTGTGTATCAATAACCTACATCAAAACACATTTAAGCTCTCATTTTGCAAATAGCTCGGTTAGGGTGCAGAGCCTTATTTACCCATGCTCCTGAAACAAGTTGCAAAGGCAGCTGTTTCAATATTGGCCAGTCCAGGTGTTCTAACTGAGCCCAAGTCCCCCACTGCAGCAAGCTGGGAACCCTGCTTCAATAAGCATTCTTAGTAGGACCCATTCAAATTCTCATATATAGTGGCAGAAAAAGCAGGAAGTTCCACAACAAAAAAAGGAAGTGTATTTGCATATTTCAATGCATTAAAATAATGCAGGACTTCCATTCTTCTGTATTCAAGTTCCTGTGTATGTGTAAAAAAAGATGAAGAAGCAAAATTTTCCATTTCAACCAGGGACTCTCAGAAATGGCATCAAAGGATGAAAATGTGTCTCTGCCAGTCCAGCTGAATGTCAGCTGTTATAAAAGGTACTTACTAAAATGAGTGGCACAATCACCATTCCTTCAATAACAAAGAATCCTCTCTGAAGCTAAAAAAAATTACAACATGGTTGTTTTGCACTTTTCCTAAGAGTTCTTGCATTACATCAGCGTTTGCATCAAAGCTGGTAGTGCAAAGAGGAAAGCAAAGCCCATTTCATGAACTGATGTAATCAAGCCTAGCATCTCTCTGGGGTTTTTTTGTTCCTGTGGTGGCAATGACATCAGCCTACTCTGCCTATTCAGTTCTTCACCTCTGCTCACACATTTCTCTATTCTCTTCCTCCTGCTTGTACATCCTGACACATTAAGAGCCACTTGCATTTCAATGGGACACAAAACACTTGCCTCAAATCCCTCTCCTCACTCTTTCCTCAACGTTATCAGCTGTCGAGGACAGCATCAAAACTTGTAGAGAAAGTGGAAAGAGGGGAAAGAGAAAAATCTCAGGCACATCTAAACACTGTAAAGGGGCCAGGAATTTACAACGGGGATCCCACACTGTTCAAGTAATAGCCTTATGTTAAGTGCAGCAGACACTGGCACACACAGAGCTGAGCTGCAAAGGTTCTGGAGCTGTCTGGCCCTGGCAAGGAGATGCTTAATTGGCACCCACAGACACCCAGGCTGCAGTTCCAGCAGCAGCTGGGTGCTGCATCCTCCTTCACATGGCCCCAGATGTGCTTCACAAGGCTCCTACAAACCCATGGGAGTAACTCTGCTTTTCCAAATCAGTTTCTACACCTGTAAAATCAGACTAATTATACTAATCTTAAAAAGAGCTTAACATCAACTGAAGAGAAGTCGATTTACTTGCCATAATCCAGCCCAGGAATTCCCCATCTAATTAATTCTCTCATCTGAGACACATCTAGGCCAGAATACATTAAAGAAAATATATTTACACATGGAAAGTACTGTAAAGCTTAGTGACAAATGTGATCTGTTACTAAAGCCTACCAGCAAGCACACTGTACATTTTGTAAATTTTCCTACCAAGAATTTTCTTGGATCTGCTCTGCTGTATAGCACACAAACATGTATCTGCACAGTAGATGGTATCAAAACTCATTGAAAAAGATGAAAAAATATCCACCATCAAACCAACCAACCAATTAACCAAACAATCCCCCAATCTCCACTTCTTCCATCTTTTAAACTACTAGGAGAAACTAATAAATAGAAAATAATTTTTTTTTTTTTTTTACTTTTTCACCAAACTAGGTCTTTTGCAAGGTTTAAGGAAGACAACATTATGGAGCACCTAATGCAAACCTGCCATAGACTGAAAAAATTAAATGTCATGTTAGAGAGTTGTGTACATAAGATTATCACAGATTTCTTAAGTTATCCCCTTCACATATTCTTCAGCTGAAGTCAGAGAAATTATTTCCATATTTTCCATTACAAATGTAGACAATAAAAAAAATATGATTCTCTGTAGCTGACCTGCCTACTTCAATCCCTAGAACTGATTTTTATTTCCCAACTGTCCTACCCATTAATAAAAAGGAGCACAATCCCCCCACATCTGCTATAATTTTTGAGCAGCTTACCAAGTAATGTGCAAAGAAATGAGCAAATATTTTAATAAGTAGAAGTCAAATGCATTAGAATAAAGGCATTATAAATACAAAAAATAAAATGAGTTTTTATGAACAGAAAGAAAATGCTATGCACACATTAAAACATATATAGATATGACAAGTTTATAGAATCTATATGCAATATATGGGTAGATTACATCTATACTGCATCTATGTTGTCTATATGGCTGTGTATTATTGATATATTTATACAGATAGAAATATACATACTTTTATCTCTAGATAATATAGATCTCTTCGCTAACATCACTACCACCAATTTTTTTTCCCATCTGGGAGAAGCTGTCAATTTAAAACAGAGAACTTGATACACATTTATCCCTAGCCCTATGGTAAGCCATGCAGTTAGAGCCTAAAGGATTTATTTAATATTCTTTTTACTAGTAGCTGACAGACATCTGACAACACAGAAATGTAACATTTCATTTAATTTCTCAACAGGCTGATTTCATTGAGCCCTATATGTTTTAGCAGAAGAAAGACATTCTAAATTTTTACAGTGGGGGATGGGAAATTTGTTTACAACAAATGGCCCTTGCTTTAATAATTTCTATCAAAAATTAAGAAGCATTAATTAAAAAAGATATCCTAAGTAGTACTTCATTCTTGGTTCATTGGCTTGCTTGTCTTTTTTTTCTTTCTTTTTTTAAATTATTTTGTGTATTAAGGCATCATGTGTGGCAGAAACCAGTATGAAATTTTCTAGAGGACATTCCATATTATCACCCTAAACTTGTCATCTATGTATTCTTCCCCCTCTAGCAGAAAGAAGATAAATTAAACAGAAGACAAATAGCTCTTTCTAGTGTCATATCCCATGCATGAAGCAGTATACAACAAAATGCAATGAGAAAAATTACAATAATCCCAAAAATTATGGCAAAGTGATTATGTTCTATTTCATTTCCCAAGCCTTCCAGAAGGATTGATTTTGTGCCTTTATTTAACCTGCAGTATCTTGAGAAACTCTTCAGAGGGCTTTTCCCAGACAGGACACACACACTGTGACAGAGGTGGAAATGACAAAAGGCAGAGTCTGTAACAGCCACTGCTTCCCCCACTCCCCACAGTGGGGCAGGTGAACCTGTCACATGTCCCCTCGGCACTGGGAGAAAGGTAACACTGCCAGGTGTCTTGAACTCCATCCCACTCAGCTTTGTTCCCTTGCCAGCTGCATCCCAAGTGTGTGTAATTACTATCAGGGGAACCAGTCATTTACAGAAGCACTTTTGAAGCACCTGAGACTATACACATGAAGTCTGTCAAAAAACTAAAGGCAACATTTCAAAATACACTCCCTTGCTATAGTGTTAGACAAAGTAAAGAGCTCTGAACTGCAGCACAAAGGCCAAAGTAGAGAACAAAATCCTCGGTAGAACTACAGGTCAAAGTGATTCAAACACAGTGACAAGATGTAAGTAACGTGTAATTTAAGGAAGCTCAACTTTTCAACATAACAGTTTGGCCAATAGCAGAAGCCCATCAGAAACTAAACTGAGTATGATGGTTACTATTACCTCTAAAGGTAAATACTTAAGCTAATTTTGCACTTGTTTGTTAGATTGTATTTTGACTGAAATGCATATTGTGAGAAAGACAGTTGGAGAATGATGAATTACGGGTTTAAAAAGAACAGATAGTGCAATATAAAACCTCTATTGCCTCATAATATAGATATTACTATAGTCTATTTTAAAAAAAATCTTTACCCTGACTACAAGTGACTGAATACTGCTCAAGGATAAAACATTTCAAAGGTTGACCTAGCAAAGTATCATCAACACTACCTTTCACTGAAAGAAAAAGAATCCTTTTGTTAGTTAAAAGACTAAAAGTTTATGTTGTCAGCTGGCTAAGGAAGAATCACATATACAGCAACTTAAATAGAATTTGTAAACCTCAGCAAAATCTGCCATTCTTCCAGAAAAAAATCAAGATGTTCCATAGTGATACTGGCAGAGCATCTTTACATATGAATAAAACAGAAATACATCCAGTGTGCACACAGGCCAACGTTCAACAGAAAGACTGTCATCCTGCAGAAGTAAAAACCTCTTCAAGTAATGAACAGAACTGTGCCTGCCTAAGTCTCCAACTGAGCAGCTGTGTCACTGACTGGAAGGACACTGGGCAGCACAGGAGAAAGCCAGCCCCAGTTTTAGCAGACAGAAAATACAATGGGGGTTACAGCTGGAAGGGAATTGAGAAATAGGCTGGAGACAAAACAGTGCAACTGACCATAAACAGAGTTTCAAGTACTACAGAGTTCCAGCATTATTATACTAAATTGCAAAAAGAGAGGGCATTGCTGTTTTAAAAAAATTTCCATGTAACAAAACTGTAGCTGTGCCTGGCAAAATGAGCCATGATCTTCAACAAGGTACATCTGTGACGTAAGTTAATTGGAATATTTCCTGCTGAGACACAAACTGAAACAGAAAAACCCACCGTAAGAGGAGAGTGAGATGCCTAATACAGAAGATGAGAAAACAAAATCTTTTTGTCATCTTTCACTCTCTTTTCAGACACTCATCTACCAAAGATGTCAAACAGATAATATGCCAAGGCAGCAACACAGCAGGAAAGGGATACTGCATCCTAACCTCCTGCTCTGTAACTCTGCCTTACGTGTGGGGCATCCTAAGGATTGAATCACAGCTTTTAACATGCTACATAAAACAATAAACTAATTAACACTCGAGCAGACGTGAGGACACACGAGATCATCACTGCAATAACATTTACAAAAGTCATAAATAGCTTCAGCAAAGAACCAGCTGAGATACACTTTGAATAGAGTAGCCAGATTTTCCTGATGCTCAGGGCAGACCAAGTATTTCAGAACAAAAAACCTAGAACAGGGATCCCAAATGTCCTCATGATTTGCACTGTGCTTCTCAAGAATCTGTGGAGGTTTTTCCAGATAAAAGAGGTTTCTAGATTAACATGCACATTTTTCCATCTCTAAATCATAGCTCTGCAATTACTCATGTAACAGGGTAAAGACTGGCTTGGTCCATCTGCTGCCTACTGCAGTGTGGTCCCTTCCCCACCCCCATTTATCTACTTAGGTTCTCCAGAAGCTGATGCACTGGAAATTGAATATGGGAAGAAAGATTTAATTACCTCTTACATTGCCATTTATGATTTTCTGTCAGAAAACAAACCAAGTATTTAGGTCAGGGATGCCAAGTTCCCTGTCTTAGGCAAGCTGGATTTCTCTGCCATGTGCAAATCTCTCCTCCTGCACACCCCTGGTACATCTGAGCTGAACACACATCTAGGATTTCTCTGCATCTCTAGAGGAACTGTGACTCCAACTGAATGTCCCATGGCTTGATTAGAGTCACTACAGGAATCCCCAGGCAATCCTCCAAAGGCCTCACAAAGCCCCCAGACAAGAACCAGCCCCACACAAGTTCCAGACACAGAAACCCACAGAAGCCCAGAGAACAAATCACTGGAGCAGGACAGAACGCCCTTCTTTGTCTGAGGCTGAACTTCCTAAGAACTGGTCATTCTGACACTGGCTTCAGGAGGGAAGAATTATCATTCTAGGGATATCAAAATCTTCAGAACACAAATGAAAAAATTCACTATATTAAAATGCTGATTTATTGGTTTTAATTTCCCTAAAATTTAGAAGCTTTTGTGTGTGCTTACCAAGAGAAGAAAATAAAACCACTTTTTCTCTATAGCTTCATCCTCAAAAATAAATAATGCAAGGCTGCCAATATTCTCCAGACCCTTTGGAAATTCTCACTCTAGCTAAACGTTATTTTATTGCTGACGCAGATATTGACCAATATTCCAAGACAGAGTGAGCTCCCTATCCAGATTATCCCTATCTCCCTTACAAAAGCATTTCCCAACCACAGGAAGGCAATTCTTGTGAGAGAAAGGAAAAAACCTACCAATCTTTCATAAGGGATTTGTTGTCTAGATCAGCTTAAGGGTGTGCATCTGTGTACCACAGACTTTTATGAATACTGTCAATGCCACAGTAAAACCAGAATTCTGCTTCTATAACTGCATGTTCCATCTGAGACATCAAGAAGAAATCATAATTTTAATTCAATGACCTGCTTATTGGGACAAAACAAACATTATAAATAATATTAGCCAAAGACACTGAACCACTGACTCCCTGTGTTGTGACCTGAACAGAGCGGTGTTATCCAAGAAATAAACATTAAAGAGATGTCTTGGGAGAAACTGAACTAAACTGCAACCAGTTCTTCCCTAAAATATTTTAAGGTCTCCAGAGGACCAAGAAAATAACTTTTAAACTATAATCTGAAACAAGATTTTTGCTGAATTTGTGTAAATTCTTATGGACTTCCCCCAGAGGAGCTGCCTAAGCAGGGCTTTACAACCCACCGTGGTACGGGTACCCTTGCGGTTTTATCTACATTTTCTGCCTCATTTTGCTTTCCTAACAAAGGTTTGCAAATTATTTCCAAACAAAATAGAAAAGAACTGTCTGGGAGCTCAATGAAGACATTTGTCCCTGAATGAATGAAGAAAGCAAAGAGTAATAAACCAGAAATTTGTACTTGGAGAGGGCCAGGATTGACTCCATTGGTAATCCTGTCCCCCATGGACATGCATATTCCAAATGCACAGACAATTGGAGCCGAATGGAACAGCTTGCAGACTCAAAATCTACCTGAGCAATGCTTCCCTTGACCTTGCAGGCCCTTGTCAGACTCTGTTGAGGGCTGTAAGCACTCCCATCCAAAAATGCTGCAGTGCTACCTGACTTGGACAGGTCACACAGAGCAGGTTACTGAAAATTGCAGATAATGTGCAATTCAGCTGGCTGATTGTAAGCACATAAGGTTTGCTATGGAAGAGTCCTGCTGGAGTGAGGTTTTCAGCAATGACCACTGCTGAACCCTTGAACCAGCATAGAAAACCAGATAATTAGCAACATGTAGATACTCTCTTTAGATATAGATATATAAATTAATACATTCTTTACATTTTACATTATTTTCTCAAAATTTCAGTCTAGATTTCTTAAATTCAATTTAAAACAATGTTTAGTTACTGCAACATATTTTAGAACTAACACAACATCATATCATATGAAGAAAAGGTCAAAAGATTTTTAGGAAGTCTAAGTCAAGGAGCACTTGATGCTGTTCCATGGATCAGAAAACCACCAATATCTGCTGTGTGCTGCTCACAGTTAACTGGAATTTTCCCCTATTATTCTATCCATGCAGTGTGCCAGTGGACAGATGGCAGCAAGGTACAAAATACGTAATGGACACAGATCAGCTGCATGATAGAGAACTTGTATATTTTTCCAGTGTATCCAGGTTTATGTCAAGAATGAGCTCTTAGAAAAAGCAAGTATATTTACAAGCATGTATAAATAAAAGAAGCATGTATTAGCATATTCCCATATATTTTCATAAATAATTTTTTTTCATACACAGAAGGGGAAGGAATTTTTCTTCTTTCTTGGTTTTCTTCAATTGCAGCCATAATTGGCCACATTGAAAAAGGAAGGTGAAACATGCAACTGAAGAAACATTCATACAATGCTGTGCAAAAATGAGGAAGGGGTCAACAATCACAGAGCTGCACACACCAGAAGGCTGCACATTGTCCTGCAAGAGGCTTACAGTGGTCACAGGCTTTTATGCTCGTGGCTGCCTTGAAGGGCAGTAGCTCGTGATTTACAACATGAACAAACTCATGCCATAAGACACTTCCTCTGAAAAGAACATCCACAAATTTCCTTACTCATCCAATTAGGCACACGGAATGACGTGTACACTGAGAAAGCTTTTGTCTTAATTTTTCCATTAAGTGCAATGACCACAGGAATACTAAGTTTCTAGAAAACAGCAAAACTGTTCTTTCAGTTGTCAAGATCTGTAATTCAAAAAAATCATAAGCAGGGAACTGCAGTCAACCCACTCTGAAAACTTGGTCAAGCATTGATTTTTTAACCTGAACTAACAATGAATTGTTATCAATTGAAATTTCAACAAACATAAACCAGAACAATTAAAGTCACAGCTGGACTCATATCAAAAGTAAACCGAAATATTTATTGTTTAGATGTCCAACACCCTGGACATCTAAAAAGATGTAACAGAAGGGTGTTTACTGGGGTTTTTTCCTCTCCTTTCACTGCATTTTTCTCAAAACTGAGTAAATTCTGTCATTTAATAGAGATATAAAGATGTAACCTTTTAAGGAAAATTATTAATAAAAGGTTCATCAGAGTTTTGTAATGAACAAAGGGGAAAAAATTAAACAAGGCATTTTTAAAACTAGAGTTTTGACCAATTAAATTTGTTCCAAATATATCATTTAAAAAATTGGCATTTTATCCTCATAAATTTGAGAGTGAAATTGAAGTCAAAGTAGTAGTAGTGTAATTCAGGGTCTCTGACTGCCTAGCTCTTGCATAAGGCAAGCCAAAGAAATGAATTCTGTCATCTTTATATGAAGCCCGTGACTTCCATTGGAATGGAGTTAAATCTAGTTGGTCAGTCACTAGAGGTGTCCCCCAGGGCTCAGTTTTGGGGCCAGTCCAGCTGCAAATGACACCAAGTTGAGTGGGAGTGTCACAAGAAAGACAATGAGGTGCTGGGGCAAGTCGGCCTCTTCTCTTAAATAACAATCACCAGGGTAAGGGAAAATGGCTTCAAGTCGTGCCAGGGGAGGTTCAGGTTGGATATGAGGAAGATCTTCTCCACTGAAAGAGTGGTCAAGCATTGGAAGTAGCTCCCCAGAGAAGTGGTGGTGTCACCATCCCTGCAAGAGCTCAGAAAATGAGTAGATGTGGCCCTTAACAATACAATTAGTGAGCGTGGTGGTGTGTGGTCAAAGGCTGGACTTGATTAACTTGGAGGTCTTTTCCAACATTAATACTTCTACAATTCTACTCATTTAAGCTACAGCATTGATTTTAGGAAGACAACAGCACCAATTTAAAAACTTCAGCTGGTGGAAAATCCCTCAGATGGTTAATTACACTTGCCACTGAAAATTTGGTCATCTGCTTCCATTCTGCTTTATCTAGCCCCCTTCTCTAAGTCATTATATCATGTCTATGCTTAAAAAGATATTCCTATCATCATTTGTCTTCTTCTCTCTTCTGGTAATTTTAGGCTACAATTAAATCTCCTCTTACCCTTTCCCCCCTGCCATAAAGTAAATAGTTAATTTTTATTTTTGCAAAGCTTGTCTTGTAAGAAGAGACTGTAGAAATTTCAGCTCTCATCTCACATATAGGCAGATCAGTGCTCCTACAGTACTAGAAATCCACTTTCAAAAAAATAAATGAGATGAGATTTACCCTTAGGCTTTAAAAAGACACTTATACAGCTCAATGAAGTCCCACATTGGTGCTGCAAGCAGCCAGCAGGATTCTACGTGACACTACAGGACATTTGAGCAGTCAGGACTGGGACCCTGGTAGTCACACCTGACAGTCACTGCCACTCCTTTTCCATTCCCAAGTGTTCCCAAACTGGCAGTTTGCACACTGACAGCTGAGGACACCGTTAAATGGAGTTACACATTCACCTTGCCTGTTTTAGCCTGTGGACTGTCAGGCATGGCAATAGGTTTTTAGCTTAAGACATTTTCTTTGTCTGGAAGTAGTTAGAGCATCTCATAAGAAGACAAATTTCCTTTTCATTCATAAAGGGCTGACTAGAAAACAACCCAGTTATAAATACAGAGCTCTCTCAACTGCAGAATGTTGCCCTTCACACTTGCGTGGGTGGGCTGTGAGCCTTCACAGATCTCTGACCTCATAGAAACCTTTATAAAAAAACCTCACCAAGTTTGTGAAGGGCCTTCCTATTTAAACCAGTACCAAGCAAAACTTCCAAAGAGTATCTGCAAAACAGAAAAAAACCATATCTACTGATATGGAAGAGGAACTGATGAACAAAGCCAGTTAATCTTTAAAAAACATTGTTCTATTTTGAAAAATCTTCCGAGGTCACTCTTTTCAGATATGTTGGAAATGCTCAAGTTATAACCTTGAAATTGAGACCTAAAAAATGACTTTATTACAAGGTTGCATTGTAATAAGTAAACATAAGACACTGATCTAGATAAATTTTCTTTTATCACTTCCTAACTTCTTAGTCATCAGATTTTCAAGCATAGTCATCTGCTAAGGTAGCTCTTGCAGTATGGATTTTTGTATTGTTTGTTTATTGTACACATAAATAAACTGCAGACTTTCAGAACAGTTTTTTACTGTGCTGTGCGGACACCAGGCAATGCAGTTTTCAGTCAAACTGCTGGAAATATAAGGTGAATTTTCATTATCTAGTAAGTTCTGAAAATATGCAATTTCTTTGTGTTATTGAAATAAAACCCAACAAAACTGCATGAAAAATCTGTATCTCAAAAAGGATTCTACCAAGCCCCTAGAAATTTTGTCTTATGTAGAATTATATATATATATAT
>VXBC01001038.1:126285-148164 GCA_013399945.1 Ploceus nigricollis
TATATATATATATATATATATATAGGGGAACTATTGATAGAAGCAGGTAACTAAACATTGGAGTACAATTAGGGGGTTTTAATTCCAAAAAGGATTATGTTCACTGGCATCCAGCAAGCAGTGAAATGGATCCTAGTCTGGTTTTCTCTCTCTGAAGTCAAAATGGCAACAAAAACCCCTGCTATGTTCTATTTGTTGGCAGAGCTGCACCTGAGCAGACACACATCTTCCCATCTCACAAAATTAGCCTACATATTTTGTCTACCATCTACTGCAAAGAGGAAGAGAAATGCTGATTCCTTTTACAAAATCTATTTATTTCCTGGCCCTGCCTCTGAAGCATTGGAGGACTCATTGGATGAGATACTTCAATGTCAGAGGCAAAGCTCTTTGGACAGCTGCACGAGTGCTGCAATACTGATCTTGCAAAGAAAGGCTCTGGCACCCAGAGGATGTGAGTGAGACCCCAGGCTCTGCAAGTGACTTGGCTTTCAAATATTAACAAATGACAAGAACAGAAGGAGGATTTTGCTCACTGAAGATGCTGACACTGTATATACACCCAACAGAGAGTCCCTATCACAGCCAGTCTGGGTATTCTTTAAAGCATCAGCCTTTCTGAAAAGGAAAAAGGCAAAATAAGCAAAAAACACCCAAATCCCCCCCAATACACACAGGTATTGACAAAATGAAAGGCACAGCAGCTTATGCCTCTTTTGCAGAGGTCTTTTTACTCAATGACTGATGGGACAAAATAACTGCAACTTTAAGTGATACGACAGACACTGCAGAAATGATGAGATTTTTTGCAAGTAGGCATCCTTCTAGTAAACTTAGGAAAGTTTAACAGGAGTTTTTTGGTGTGTAAATAACAAAATATTTAGTGCACTGTTCTGTATCTGGGAGATTCAGTTGCCTCTCTAACAGTGGACAAGACTGTCTGGAAAAGCTGTGAAGTCAACTGTTCCTAAGCCTGAAAGGAAACTTATATTTTAGTGTAAAATTAATTTAATGATCATAGCTCATTGGAAGGATTATTTAAATTATTTTCCTTTAAATTGTAATAGGACCATGTGACAAATATTCCACAAATAGGAATATACTGATGCAAGGAAAACCAGCTCTATTAAAATTTGCACCAAATAAAGTCCCTCTCCCCAGCCTGTAGACACTGGATGGCAGAAAAGAGATTAACAAGGAGTCTTCTGGCTACCCACATAGTTAATGTGCTCCTTTGCTGAAAACCTTGGAAATACAGAGCATTCATCTCTTTAGGCCCTTACCAGAAGCATTTTCTCCGTCAGCTTCAGGAAGCAAACATGTCAAAAGCTGCTTGGACTTCTGATATTCCAAAAATTAACACAGAGCACTACAGCTATGCTCTTTGCCATGTTCCAAATTTTCCTGCTTTCTCATTTAGAGTGATATCAGCTGCCAAAATATGTTTCAAGCTTGAAGACAAGAAAGCATCTTCTAAAATTAACAGTAAAAACAGCCAGAGAAATAAAGTTACTGCCTTGGTGAACCAGTAATACATACAGAATCAGGAAATACATTGCCAGAGGTGAAATATTACTTGAAGATAAGTTGGTAAACCAAGATACCAATGTACGGTTCCAAAAGCTTGTCGGCCTTTGTTCCATCAATCAAATTATTGAGAAAATCCTTCTGAGACAGAAAACAAAAGAACTGGAAAGGGGAGATTATGTCAAATTATGAAGGTTAACAGAAATATCATTATTATTTATAGAAAATCCTCCATCCAACTCCTAGAGAGAAAAATTAATCAAAAATCTTACTGAAATACAACAGCTACTAAATCAAAGCTACTGCAGTAGCTTTAGTAGTCTATTAGGTAGTAAGTTGCAAAATTCCCTTTCCTACTAAAAGATCCCATTTTGGAGTCCCCAAAGCTGAGAATTATTAAGTCCATCTTTCACTGACCACAGCCATGGCTCAGCTTTTGGAGAGGGACAATCCTGAGTGCACCAGTGGAAAGCCGCAGATGTTCTTCCCATACCAGCTCCCAGAGCAAAGCCAAGCCTGTGTCAGGAGCAGAGCAGCTTCTCTCTCTGTCTCTCTCTTTGGGAGCAGCACTTTCTGGAGTGCTGCATCCAAAGTTATTTGCTTCAGTACCTGAAGAAACAGCTCAGCTCATCAATCAAAAGCACATTCTCAGACACCCACAGCAAAACCACCCTCACACACTGTAGGCAAAATGTATATGTGTACCAAGAAAAAGAAAATAATGATTTCTGACAGATGAGCAAGCTTTTTAGAAAAATAAGTCTGTTATCATTTAATTATTGAATTTGTACAGCATCTTTAACTACCCAGTTGCACAGATTGCTGTAGTACACTAGATAGAAAATTCAGTAAATTCTGTTTCAAACTCCCAGTTCTAAGCTGTTGCATTACAAAATTATTCTTGTTTGAATAATAAAATTAATTTTAAAACATACCAAACCAGAATTTATTTTCAAAACCTATGGAAGGTTTTGAAACCCACAGAAAAGGGGATGGTGAAGTATTCAGTCATAAATTTATACTTGCTTATTTGAAATATTTGTTTCCCACTGCTACAAATACATTTCACAACTATTTTTGTACAGCATCCTTTCAGAAAGCTACAGTACTAGGGCTTGCATTCTGTAGCTGCTTTGATTTACAGATTTTTCCCTTGGATATCTGTTGAATTCAATTCTTACTTAGCCTTAACTATCACATTTCATTCTCCAATACATGGAATCTCCTATACCAAATGTGATTGCCTTTCAGAAAGGCATCTCAAACTCAGCTCTTTCTAAAGGAAAAACACACCAACAGAATTAGAAAACCTTTAATTCTCAGTATTTTAAATTCTTTTGGATTGTATAATCCAGCCTATTGAAAAAGATAAACTATTCAAACTGAGTCTTCATGTATCCACCCAATCCATGGAACATCTATGAAACACACGCCATTAATCTTGTCCTAAACAATTTTCTACATAACCTATTTATTCTGTTATCTAGAACACAACCCAAACTGGATATTACATCTGCCATCTAATAGCTGTAGACCATTAATAACATTTCTGATTAGACAGAAGTACATATTCCTCAGAAAAAGCTGTATCCAATCATCCAAGTCAAGCTACTTTGGATTTTCTAAAATGCAGAAAAGTGAAATATTGCTGCCAAAAAAAATATTCATCAGAACTATGATAAAAAATTGTGTGAAAGGCAGCGTGCTGGAACTTTTAACAACCCTACTGCTTCTTATAATTTGGAAGAAATGAAAATGATACCAGTGATTTAAGGGAAAAAGCAAGCTTTTACCCCTGATGTACTGTGAGCATATTTTTTACTGTCCTACTTCTCTTAATCTGGGAAATATGTAGTGACTGTGTTCATCAGCACATGCCTGCAGGCCTCAAGTGATACCCTGGCTATGCTTCCTTACCCTTGCACTCTTCTGACACAAGACTGCTGCTTTCTTCTGGGGTCTTGTTCAGGAGAGGGCTCATGAAAGTCACATACTTTTATCTCTGTATCTTGTGCCTTAATGACTATGCAAAATTATTGTACAGCTGTTGACATATATAATTTAAAAAGAAAAAAAGTGTATTAGTAACAAATCTCAGAAGTAGCACTGCTGAGGTTGTTTATGGCTTTGGAGAGGTGGGGGATGAGAGATTTTGCTGACATTTGCACTTGGATAGCATTGAAACATGAAACAAAAATGGTTCATGAAATTTATATTAGTTTCCCCACACCACTGGAAAATAACACTACTCTCTTCCCAAATTACACATAAAAATAAAGACCCTTTCACGATGGCTGCTTTCTGCAGAGCTCACATAAATTGCTTCTAGCTGTCACTGTCTGGCCCAAAGCTTAATTCCACTGAGCTGCTGAGAATAAAAGAGAGTGATTAAAGGAATACAGTGTCACTTCTAATACTGGTTTTGCAGCATACTGGAACAATATAATAGATCAGCATCCCTAACATAGTTTGGAACTCCAGTATGTCTCTGCTGTACACCCCAATTCAGAAATCTGCCTGGTAGACTTTAGGCCACGTTTGTCTATATAGTTGGAGACTACTGGTTTCATGTAAAGCTGCACTGATCTGATTTTAATACCTCCCAGCACAGAATGTGCTGGATCTGACTTCCAATGCTGAACTGCAGTAACAGGTTGAATATGCAGTTGTGCTGAGGATATCAAAGATTATTTTCCCTTCTAAAACACAAACATCTCTGTCAGTCTCTCCTCTATACAGATGTAGTAACTTTTTTTTAATTGAAGATGTTTTCTTGATCATGAAATCCTAAAGATTCACTATATATTGTAACTTTTACTTTGCAATTCAGGCAATGATGGGAACACATTAGTTAACGCTAGAAAAACCATAATAAGCAACCTTTCTTTGGATAATCTATTAATTCATTTTATGATAGAACACATAGCACAGCTATTTGAAGAGCTCCACAGTAAGCTTCACCTAAAGCAGACAGTTGTAAATTTCTAATTATAAGTGAAAAAACTCTCTGCATTCCACATCTGCCTCAAATTTTGCTTTTAATAAAAGGAACTGCAATATACATACCTTCTGAAGCAAAATGAGTGAAAAAATTAATAAAGCAATTTGTGAAGGTCTCAAGAAAAAAAGAAGTGCTATTAATTTTAGTATTAGAGAGAGATGACACTTATGTAAGTAGGGACAGGGTGAAGTCCTGGGTTCCAGTCCAAATGTCTCAAATCCAATGCTCTAAACGAGAGTCCAAACTCTAAATTTAGGTATCTAAAATTAAAATGGCCTAAGGGGTCAACAGTCTGTATCTTCCAGTTTATTTAAGAAACCGTATACTTACTCAATTGTGTGAAGAAAAAAACCCAACCCAAATCACAAAGCTCATGCCCTAAGTTCAAGGGCCCAGGATTAACATACAATGATTTGCTGTATTCCATGCACTGATTTTCCCTAAAGTTCAAACTTTTGCCTCAGCCACAGAAGTCTCTTTGCTCATAGTATTCTGAATATCAAAAACCCTCTTCACTTGCCATGGGCAGTAATACAGCTCATTAACACATGTATTAAACAGCTGTTCCCTTCAGTCTTTACAAATTTGGCAATTGTCTTCTATACACTCCTTTACTCCCCCCCGCTTAAGTGATCTATCAAGGGAAGAAGTACAATTCAGCATCTGATTGTTAATCCTCCAAATATTTAGTAAACTACAGTTGAGAATGCCTGGAAGTTATAGAATTGTGCTGCCAGAAGATGCAATGACAGGTTAATAGGAGTTGAGAAGCATCTGATTTCAAAGGGTCATTTTAACAATTTTTTTTACTCTCTTCTGCATCTTTGAGAAGTTTTTAACACAACCACAAAATATGTACACTTTTGAGTGGACTATTACATCTCCTGGCTACAGCACCTGACTCTAACTCTGAGAAGAGATGTGCTGGTAATATTCCATGCCTATACTTCAGCACCTGATGTATCCATCAAGACGGTGATTACCATAACATCATTTTGTAAATGCTCTTCATGGGGCAGGAAACGTTTTAATAACAAGAGATCTTAGTCAATGAGCCAATAACCACATAGCCACTCAGCAGGAACCCAAATGCCCTTTCAGTGCCAGGTTTGCAGCAACAAACCTCACACACTTTGTACATAACATTCACTGTCCTGTAGAAACAGAGACTGTGACAGTTCAATCATGTCTTGCACCTGTGAGGTTATTTTCATCCCAGATCATGTAAGAATGAAATAATGAGGTGGCATTGCAAATCCTTGCTGTTAATGATCTTTATATTAAACCACATATGTGAGAGAAGGAAAAAAAACCACCACCAAATCAAAAATATCCACCCCCAGTACAAGATCAGAACAAACCCAAATTCAAAGAAAACCCATACTGAAGAGCATAAAAAAAATCCTTCATCATTCACTCCCTAAAAATCTCATTGCCTCCCAAATCAGCTCCCTTGGGAAGCCAGCATGGCCAGAGCTCCACTACACATTACATCCCTTGGCATCCCCTGCTGCAAGCCTAGGACAGACAGGTGAAAAGAGAAAGGAAGGGCCTGTGGAAAAAGGTTGCACTGACCAGCAGGAACAGAAACTATTGTGTTCTAGATGTACATGCACACAAACAGATGCATATACACACATGAGTATAAGATATTTATTCCACTCTAACAATGTATAAACCCTTGTGTGGCAAACATCTTTCTCTACCACAAATACAGAGAAGGCTTACCATCTAGAATGTGTTTTATCTTTGCATAAAGGTTGATATTTTACATTCCCAAGTGTTCCTGACCCCTTTTCTCTAATTGATTAAATGAAAAATAAATTCAAACAATACTAAGACATCTCTTTCAGTTCTACCACAGAAGTAAACTGGCCAAGAAGTACTTGGTAATTTCCTTCCAAGTTAAACAGCAGAAGTGCTTTTGATTAGAACTGTGGCAAGCACACATTTTGCTACTATTCCTTTGGCTTCAGTCAGCAGCACAGCTCTTGCAGCTGGCTGAAACCTTCCCATTAAATTTGATACTCAGCAGCAGAGGGGATGCTAAACCAACAGAAGAAACAATCAGGCTCCATACTGGTTTCTCTTGGGAACACTGGACATGCCGATAACCCCCTGATTAAAAGAGATTAGCAGAACCAAAAGCTGCACAAACACTACAAGGAAAGAACAAGAGATGAGTATCTGCTCCTTGAAAGGCCTGTGGCATGAGAAAATAAGAAGATGCCTCATCTCTGAAACTGTTCTTCATATTCCAAATGCTTTCTCCCCAGCATATCCTGAAGCATAAAAATAACAGCCAGAGAAAGTGCTCTGCTGCTTCTACGATCAGCCCATCAACATTTCTTTCAAATTTATAAGCACCTTAGTAACTGAAAAAAATTTTGGATGACCAACAGTGAGATGTGCAAGTGATGCTTTTGGACCTTGACTGTCCCCAAACACTTTCTTTTTCTGGGGTCAACTGCCTCCAGGCATGAGAGAGCACCCAGCTGGACTCCTGACTCTGAAAAGTGAGGGGAGATGTGACACTTCCCCAGTTCACAAAGAGACACCCTCACATTAACTATGCTGGAAGCACTAGAGAAAAAGGCCATCAACACAAAGCCAGATGAAAAGATAGAAAGGACTAATCAAAATTTGTAATGAGACAAAGACATTTTCTTGCTGCTATTAAGTCACTTTAATTTTTTTAAATTTTACCTGTATGTTTCTACATTCACAATCAATAGAGGAGTCTTTTGCATCATCAAAGGACTATAACACTACCTGAAATTTATCACGTCAAGTACTGCAACATGTGAAAGTTCTCACATTTTGTGAAGTCCTCACATAGAGTAAACCTTGACATTGTCATGTGAGGTGCAAAATGACAGTCATACGCTGTCCCTCCTGTTCTAGCACCAAACCACATTTGGATTCCTTTCAAACCAAGTAAACTTAGAAATTCTGTGTGAAAGTACATTGCAAAGGCAAGATATTCATGTTAGTGCAGATCAGAGGATACGACAAGGTGAATGAAGCTTTGGCATAAGTGCATCAGTGAAAAGAACAGCTCAACTGCAAATGCTAACAGGCAGCAGAGCAGTGGGGATGTGTGTGGGTCTGTGGGTGAGTGAAGCTGGATTCTGAACTCTCAGGCAGAAGACTGATACTTGCTCCTGCACTCTGTACAGGCGGCTTGTAAACTTTAGTGATACCTGGACTAAATCCCATGCTTTCCTCAAGTTGGTTTTTCCCTAAGTTGTACTGTCCCTTAAAGCTGTCCCTCAAGCTATTCCCCTCCCTTTCTTCTAGTCCCTTCCCTGCCTGTCAAGGTGACCCCACCCCTTTTTCCTGAATGTTCCCTGCCACTCACCCCCTGGGCCAATCCCTGACTGAAACACCCATTTGGAAATCCCCTAATCCACAATGCCCCATTGGCCCATGTGACATTTCCCCCTCCTCCCCCCATCCTGATTGGCCCCACATGACTGATGTAATCCCCTTGCTCCACCCTTGAAGTTTCCCTAGTGGTTGATTTTCTGTATCCACCCCCTGGTTGTACCTGTATTTAACCCCTTGCACAAAGGTGTCTTGGGGCTTTTGTCTTATGCACTTCACTTGGAATAAGCTTTCCCTGTGGAACCTCAAGACAAAGGAGCCTCCTCCTTCACTGGGTCCCTGCTGTGGCTGTAACAGCATGCACTGTAGAACTTGCAGCTCTTCAGGTTCAGCTGTGGGCAAACCCCAGTCCCCAGCTGTTCCCCACTGCTGTACAGAGCTAGCCGGGGTTCCGGTGGGCTTTGGCAGGAGTGTTGAAAATAAGGGTTCCCTGAAAGCAGGAGCAGTCTCACAATGAAAAAGAGGCCAAGGAAAGAAGGCAGCAAAGATCATGACTGGCAACANGCAGATCAGAGGATACGACAAGGTGAATGAAGCTTTTGGCATAAGTGCATCAGTGAAAAGAACAGCTCAACTGCAAATGCTAACAGGCAGCAGAGCAGTGGGGATGTGTGTGGGTCTGTGGGTGAGTGAAGCTGGATTCTGAACTCTCAGGCAGAAGACTGATACTTGCTCCTGCACTCTGTACAGGCGGCTTGTAAACTTTAGTGATACCTGGACTAAATCCCATGCTTTCCTCAAGTTGGTTTTTCCCTAAGTTGTACTGTCCCTTAAAGCTGTCCCTCAAGCTATTCCCCTCCCTTTCTTCTAGTCCCTTCCCTGCCNGGGGTTCTGGTGGGCTTTGGCAGGAGTGTTGAAAATAAGGGTTCCCTGAAAGCAGGAGCAGTCTCACAATGAAAAAGAGGCCAAGGAAAGAAGGCAGCAAAGATCATGACTGGCAACAAGAGAAAATCCTGGAGATTCATGGAAATGAATGCCAGGGGATGCCCAGGAAGCCTGGCTAGTGTTTTCCAAGACTGGTAATTTCAAGGAGAGGCAAGCACAAATGAATGTAACTTTCTACCCAACCTTCCCAACCTAGCAGTGCTCACCAGCATGGGAAGGGAAGACCCACTGAACATAGTGCTGGCAGCAGAGCAGGTGAGTGATATCCCAAATAGGACCAACGTGATGAAAGCCTAACCCTTGTTGGTTCTACCATAAACCTACTTCATGCTGGTTTTAGCTCTGCCTCACCTTTGACAGCAGCAATACTCAGTTTCCTCTTAGTTCTCAGCAAGCTGTGGCCTACCTTAGGAATAATACTACCTGTTTATAGATGTTTAAGCACATTTGATTCACTGTTTACAAAATAAAAAGCATAAACAGTAAAGAAAAAATATATACATCTAAATCCCCACATCAAAGGATAATTGATTTTATACTGATAGTTGCCGCTACCTCATGGAAAAGACAACCTAACAGATTAAAAAAATAAACACTAATCTAAAACTGAAGTTCACTTGGAATCCACTGAAGGATCTCAATGAATTAATTTTTATTTCAAGACTTCTATTTCATGTATTATGGAAAGAAGCAGGCAGGAATATAAAAGCATGAACAAAGTAAGAGCATCTTATTCTGCTGGGAGTTCATTTTATGCTGTAACTGGTGAAAAGCCTCTTTAAAAAGGTTATAAATACCATATTAATTTCATTAGGAAAGCTCCCATGGCATATTAATTTAATTTCTGGCACTGTTATTGCATCTTTTTAGATGCATAAAATCTTAGAGGTAATTTCATTAACAGTAAAGATCTGAGAAAGGCAACTAAAATATTTTAAACAGATTGGTGACGATTCAGCTCGAAAGCATACAAGTTTACTCTAATTCTCTTCCAATTAACACCACCCTGACATACAAGAGCTAGCAGGCTCTGCCACTGAAGTTATGTTATCCCCAAGGCCTCTGTATTTGCAAAGACTGCATGAACAGCTCTCAAAAGATTAATGACCTGCTCCTTTATTTAAGGCAGATACTCATCTTCAGTGATCACATATGAGCTCTGCAGCTAAGCATGAAATTTAACAGCTGTCTTAGCTTATTCTGCCAAGAAAGAAGACTTTTTTCCCCAAACACTTGCTACCCTGGGCGCTGGACTATTCTGGACATATAAAATACTCCAAGTGCCAACATGTGCAACAGTAGTAGCAGCTTCTCCATCCTGGCCTTGATTCTGTAGCCTGACTTTGCATACAGACCTCTGAAGTTACCCATGGTTTCAGCAAAGCCAACAGGAGCATTTCATCATAGGATAAATTTATAAAATGCAAGTAGATAGAAAGCAAGTCCTAGAAAAGAACATTACACACTCTCTGATCACTTTTACAAATATAGGATGTTTATTTTGTATGTTTTAAGTAATGACAGTTCTAAAACTTTCATACACTTACTGCTTAACTGAAACACCATCTTAGCTACCATACAAAAGGAAATCCTTTTCTTTCAGTCATTTTAAACCCAAACTCTTCACTGAACTTCAGTCTCAGTCATAAGAAAGTTATTACAAAAGGGCTTCTTTGAACAACAATGATACAACCTGTGTGTCCAAGGCTGCTACTTTTTATGGATTCATGATATTCATCTAATGAGTTAAGAGTCTATAAATCAGGAGTGGGAGTCTTTTCTGAAAAGGATGTTAGAGTTCAACAAGACACATAGAATTTTAAGAAGAAATTCCATCACTGAGTTCTACAGCTAGAGTGATTTCAGGAGATCAGACCATAAAACCTCATAAATGTCCCACCAGCCTCAGAAAACTAATGAGTCACATCCTAGACATCTCTCCATCAAAATACTAAATCCCTAAAACAGCTGCAAAGTCTCTGAAGAATTTACCCTTTGATACATAGAAGCTACATTCTGAAATAAAAAAGATAACTTTTAAGCCCTAGTCCCCTTAACACTAAGGCAGATTTGGATAGTAGTAGTAGACTTTCCCATTCTTTGGGCATTTCATTTGAAGGCGCTTTTTAAGAGGTAGTGAAAATTAATATTTTAGAAACTTTGTTTCATGACTGATCATCATTCACAAAGCAATATACGCCCTCTGACTGACAAGCATGGGATTCCTAGGGAAACATGGATTTAAAGCAGTTCTAGAGGATTCCAGAAAGGGAAAGATTGGAAAGGAATGCTAGAGTATCTGCCATAGCTTCCCAAAGACTACACCCTTGCAGGTTCAGTTTTAAACAGGCATATCTAAGAGGTAGGAAAAAATTTATTTTTGCACAGTACTGAAGAACAGACAGCACACAAGGGTTTGGGACTTAGGTGCAATTCTTCTTTTTCAGATACAGAATCAGTGTTTTGAATTAGGGTTTTACAGATTGGCTATTAATGAAGTTACAACTTTATCTGGAAGTTTAATCATCAGGACAATAATAAACTTTTTAAAAGTACTTCATCAGACCTAGAAGCTTAAATCCGATTAAAAGAAGTCACGTGATCTCTTAAGCACCTGTAGTCAGCTTTTCAACTGAGTCAAGGAGCATTGGAAACTTTTGAAACAATTTTCTCTGTATGGCTGCTGATATAAAATAATTCATTTTAACCTGTCTCTGAAAAAAAAAACCCAAATCAGATTTATCTCAACTATTCACACACAAAACTTAAACGTGCTATTGCAAAACATTAACAAAAGAGCTATCAAGCCACTAGATGTTAGAGCTATAGTCTGCTTTTTGCTACATTTGGTCAACTTTATTGAATCCTGAGCTATTTACATACAGAGGAAGATTCCAGAAGAATACACTTTGTGAATGGCTAGTAATTTATTTAAAGGAAATGTGCTTATTCTTAACCAAAATATGTTTCCTGTAAATACTGTGAGATCCTGCTGCTAACTTTTTCTGTAAATACAACAAATCCTCTTGTCTTATTTAACATGCATTATATGCAGTGACCCAATTTTACAGTGCAAGGCTTGAAGAAGAGCTGTTAGATATACAAATATGTAACACCACTACATTCCAGCCAAGCAAACAGTGGGAATGTGAAAAAGCAACACAGAAGGAGAACTGCATATTATTAGCAGTTCTCTCCATCCAGATATTTTATTAAACAGACCGTAACTTTTGTTTACCTGGCTGCTTAGGAATTTCTAAAAATTAAAATTTAAAAAAACCAACTAACCAAAAAAACCCCACACAACTTCCCTGGCAAATTACTTAAGGATTAGCTAATTTCCTACTTCAAAATAACTTTTCAAGGTTTAAAGATTTCTACAGGTTTTCAGCAAATATTTTTGCAATTTGACAGTAACTCAGGCTTCTGGAACACATCCATAAGTCTTCAACTACCTTTTCCACACCCTTTTCTTTCAAAGGTAGTGAAAGCCCCTTATAACTGTGTACATATAGTTTTATATCTCTACAGCTACTGCATTTCATTTGCTTTGTAACTTAAGCTAGAAGATCAAACAAAGGTCACATTTTGCATAAACAGCTGTGCGGACAGGGAAGTTCCGCTTTGCCATTTCCACCTTCACAACACTTGGTGAACCCTTGTCTGCAGTGCTCATTATCTCAAATTAACAAAACTACAATTAACACCAGGTTAAATTTACCACGGTATAGCAATAAAAACAAATAAGATAACCACAAGTTACTATAATTAGAGATTGACTTACTAGAGTTTTTTGCATCTAGATCTCAGGATTTTACTCTACAGCATTGAATCACTTTTAAAATTAGCTGCTCTGAAGACCACAAAATACACAATAGTGAAGTTACAGGTTTCATGAAAATCTATTCTTTTTTTTCTTCCTCTCCCTAAACATAATGTATTTTCCATAGCCATATCCAAGAAAGATATGGCTTGGAGATAAAATATCACCAGAAATCACACCTATGTGGCAAATTATTTTATACAGTTACATTTCATCCCACTTTAAAAGTGAATATACTGACATGGCATCATTTCAAATAGCTCAAAATAGGCCTTTTTTTCATAGATATTAGTCATGAAACGTGTTTTAAAATATCTGGGCCTTAATCTGCAGCTCTCTGACAGTAAAAGACAGTTTTATGGGTTTGAAGAGAGTAATGGTAATAGCAGTGAACTAAACCCACTTGTTGTCCATCCACTCTTTTAGTATTTCAGCTCAATATGTCTCTTATTGCCACAATGATTCCCTCTGAGGTAATCTTCTGCCAGAGATACTCAGAACTCCACAGCTTAAAGGCTATTTTCTGGCCCTATTCTACTAGGAGAGAAGGCCCAATTCAGTGGCCTGGAAGAGGTGCATGGATTTTGCATTTTTAAAGCCCCAGATCTCTTTTTCTCCAGTTCCTAAGGACCATAGCAGCTTGACTCTCAAGGAATTTGTTACAGAATCATTTTCTCCTCCACTGGTAAGTCTCAGACCCATAGAAGAAAACTGGTGCACAGAAAACATACATACATGTTACTATAACCTCTGTAAGAAAATAACTGGGGTAAAGCCAGTCATAGGACTATTTCTACCCAAAATATACAGTAAAATTACATGCTCTCCCAATTTTTACCTCACAAAAATAAAGCAACTTTTTATGGAAGTAAACTTCATTATGAAATCTGAAGAAGGATATTCCACACGTTTCTTTCTGTAAAGATACATTTAATGACAGCCAAAAGGTTTCAGAGATATCTTCTCTCATGAGTACATATCTCTCTATTTATACTGGATAGGAAAATATTTAATCTTAAATATGAGAGGCATGTGGAATGAAACCTAACAACTGAATAGCTCTTGAAGGGGCCATTTCTCATGTAAAGCATATTTTAGGAAACAAAACTAGAGGAAGGAAAATGGTAACAGCTCTGTTTCTCAAATTCTGTATCAAAGAAAGAGATTATCAGCTAGATGCAAGCATGTCATCAACTCCAGACACTTAGAACTGAGCTGCTCAGGCTGAGTGAGTATTCATCTCTGGTGGTTGCAAAAGATGGTTTGTATTTCTGTGCTAATTGAGGTCTACACTTTGCAGCCTTGTGTGCTCATAATCAAGCACCTGATCTGCATTAGCACTGAGGGGGAGTAGCCAGCAATACCTCAACTGGAAGCACACGCATCAGGTTTTCCAGGGTGAGTACATAATGCTTATCTGCAGACACGAGAATATCATCTTTTTGAAGTCAGGGTGCTACCAAGCCTCATGAGCAATACATCACAGCAGTGGGGGGGTGTGTGTCAGTGAGTGCCACAGCCTTGCTTTAAAGATTCCCTCATGTGTAATAAGTAATTAATAGTTTGTAGCATGTGTTTTTAACCACAAAACCAGTTCAAATAGACTTGGACCCTACTAAAAAATTCTTATTAATTCTCCCAGTCACAAGTACCTCAATTCAATTTCCAACTACTAGCCACTGTTTGACACATCCTCCTCTGCCAATCACAGGGATTTCCCTTTGAAAGGCAAAGGAACTGAGAACAGTATTTGGCATGGATTAAGGGACAGCAAACAGGTATCTCCTGTTACAAAGATGATGTAGCCCAGAGAGAGACAACTTAGTGATTATTGTTACAAACAATACAGCTCTAGATTTATGATGCTGCTCTTTCTTCTGCATGGGCTTTTATCTGTCAATGTCAGAAGAAATTTTGAACAATGCAGAATTATAAAAATGTAAACTGTGTTGCCCAGGAGACAATACAGATCTCTGCATGGGGTTTCTTCAAGAGAACCTTCATATAACATTTTTCACAGCCTTTTGTTTCCTCTTATTCTTGCCAAGAAAAGACATCCTTTTAATAATCCTGATTAAATTCTGCTTTGAGTATTTACAGCCTGACTATACACTAATGAATATCTACCTTTGTATTTCCTGCCCAAAACTGTTATACAGTCCTTATCTACTAAGCATGCTCAGGCTGGAATGCCAGAGCAGAGAGATACAAGTGTGACTATACACAGTGAGAGAAATGAGCAAACCAGCAAAGCACTTCTGGGTGCCTCTCAGGAAAGGAGGATTACTCATATGAGTGCAAGCAACTTTTCCTACTTTATTTGAAACTCAGTCTTGAAGAATTGAGCAGTGAACTGAACCACAACACAGACATCTAAGAAAACTTCAATTATAAACATAGATGTGAGTTCTGTATATCTGAGGTTCATATGCATTCATATAAAGAAGCCTGAAGGCATAAACTCTCAATTGCTAAGAAACACTTGGCTCCTAAAGTTCTCATCAGCCACTGAGATACTCCCAACTACAAGGCTCAAAAATTCATTCCTTCACACAGGTCTTCCTCCAATACAGAAGAGATACTGCAAAAAGTCCAGTAGTAGAATATCTGATTTTCTTTCGCCATCATCCTGAGATACCAAAACTATACACGATAAGAAGTTGTGAGAGTAGCTAATAGGGCTTCAAATCTCTGTGGAAAACTATCACTAAAACCTGGAACTGCCACCCTAAATGACTTAATATTGGCATGCCTTTCCATAGTTTTATTTTGAACCTTGCTTTTTATGATTGTTGGAAAACCAAACATGAAACACCAACATTGATATAAACTATTTCAGCTGTCGTGATTTTTCATTCAAATTCTGAATTTTCAGGCTAACTTGACAAACTCCAATTTAATCCCCTTCTTGTAAATATATGGTACTCAGGCGTAATGAAAAAGGATACTACTTTTCAATGGCAATTTCCTACCAGCAAACAGCTTCAATTTAGCAAAGTGCAAACAGTGTATCAACCTGGTTTTATTTAACCTTATCCTTGTGGCTTTCTCCATTATATGTTAGTTCTGTTAAATTGTTCTGAAGGGAAGCTTGTCTCCAGCTCTTAACTCAGCTGTACTTGGCAGAACAGATGAACACATCGTACTATCTGAATCTTTCCCACATGTGAACTTTAACTACAGGTTGTATACTCTGTCATTCTTTCTGCTGAAATTACATAAATCTGCCTTCCCTTTATACTCTACCTTTCCTTTAAACCAGTTGTGCTCTTCCAGAGACGAAGATGTAAAGAGCTATTTAGAAGGACATGCAGGTGATTTCATTGCTTCACACTTAATTATAGTTTGCTAAATCAATCCTTTATTTACACTAAAACAATCCTGTCTCATTACCATAATGTTATTTAATCCACCTGTATGTCCTCCTCTTCATAAAAATTGACAATCCAACAGCTCTAAGACTTGAAATAGAAGCTACTGGGATATTATATATTCTCAGGTAAGAGATGGGCAGATGTTAAGGGATGGCAGATCAGAAACTGTTCCTGACACGTCCATCTGCATTGCTTTGGTCTGGGTTTTGTTTTCAGGTAAGTATGTTATTCTGATTAGAGAAAGTGTGTTATCATCTCTGTATCTAAGTGTACAGCTTGATAGTCTCTGTTTTCTTCTACTGTCTGCTGCTCAGTACAGGGTGGATCTAAGTAATAAACTCAAGTTCACCGCCATCAAGCAATTGTCCTTTACACTGATCTCAGCACTAAGAGGGAAAACTGTTTAACACAGGATAAAAGCTCCTTTGCACTACCTCAGAAACTCTGCAGGCAACATTAGTGTTTGCACAGAAATGTAATCAGTATATAGCTAGAGAGATACAGCTGGGTTCATCCCCCCATGTCCTTGCTTAGCAATTTCCAACGGGGTGTAAATACCCTACAGAGTCACTAATCAGTAATAGTGAAATGACTCATTCCAACCAGAGACAGAGCAATGTAAGCCAGGCACTGTTGCTTACACTTTGTTTCTTGTTGCAATAGATCTCAAAAGAGATGAGAAAAGCTAAGCCAGTAAAGATATTACTGTTATATGATGTTATTGGGCATTCCTGTACTCAAGATTTGCGTCGTTCGAGTCAGACAAAACCCTTTACAAAGTCAGGCTCCCAAATTAAAGATCTTCCACTACTGTGCTGTGTCGACACTGGCTATGGGACACAGTCACAGCCCTTCTTTGCTTGAAGAGTGCATTTGAAGGAAATTATAGTTATTGTACTATTTAGAAAGTAAATACAATGGAAAAAAGTAAAGTGACTTAACAACAAATATCAGCTCTGTAAGAAAGGTCTCCTACCCCAGTGCCCTTGTTCTTGGGACTAGAAGTCATCTGTGGGATGACTGAATTTTCAGTCACTCATGCATTTAGTGTTTCAGCAGTACCAATACAACAACCTGAGCCCGGTTTGCTGTGTAATACAAAGGAATTCATTCAGTATGTTTTTCAATCAGAAATACAACATCAGCAGAGTTTCATTCCTGTTTAGGTGCTGAAACATAAAAGACAGAAAACTAGAGAAGAATTTTTCATTCAGATTTCCTAATAGGCACTGATTATTTTACCAGTTTCTATGGCACTATCACCATGGCAGCTAGCCATTTTAATCAAAGGCATTCGAACACATTTCTGATAACATCACACTATTACATCTCCTGGGCACATGCAGCAGTAACCACTTTGTACATTTCCATAGGACAGAGGCCACTAATGTCAGCAGACATCAGGATTAGAAATGTGATATTTCAAGCATCTAATTAAAGAACAAGTTCTCAGTGTTCCTTACTCTAATTCTGAAAACAATAGTGGAAATATAACCATTGTGACCAAGATGAGAATCAAAATTCTTCCACAGCTTGCTCAGTTTCTACATGGGTTTTGCCCCTTCTTTGATTAACTACTCAATGCAAATGATTACTCAGCAGATCCTAAGAGAATGTGCAAATGAAAAAAAAAAAAATCACTGTAGAGAACTGAGTATCTGCAAAGCACTGACAGGTAAAAATAGCTACTTTACCCTTTGTACAAAACCCCCATACTTTGTTCTGTGTACAGGCTAAATTGAAGCATTGCATACAAGACTGAAATCATGAGCAGAGAGCAGCAAAACTCAGGGTTCTGACCAAAGGAATTTTCAATGTAGAACAGGAAGCATTCTAATTTTACTAAATATATCATGAAGCATTTGCAAATATGTTCAGCCTGAAAAATGCCCTACAAGTATTGAAAAATACTTCCAGCAACAGCAATCCTTCATGTCGTCTATAAAATATGTAAGAAAATAATTTTTCAAACTAATTTAGAGCAAATTCATCCTTTTGTCCTGAGATTTCTGGGGTTTTTTTACTGAAAGTGTATTTCAAAAGGCTGAGATACTCTAAATAAATGAATTTATAAACCCTTTTAATAAAAGCTAATAAGCAAGGTAAACAAATTCTCAATTTCAAGCCTAAAGATTTTCAAAATGTCCATCCAAGAGATATTAAGTAAATACAGATAATGTCAATAATCCACAGTAAAACACTACAGGAAAGCACTAAGGCTAAAAATCACTGGTATAACAGCATCCTAAAATAGACAACACCAACCTCAAATAGAAGAACAAGAAACTTCAGTAAACTGAGAATGAGACTTGAAATACATCACAATTAGCTTTGTCTTTTCAAACTGCTTAAACTCAGAAATAATCACAGAAACAGTGATGTTAGGAGAACAATATGAAAACAGAGCAGTAAGTCAAGTCTTTCATATCTTCAGTACCTCCATGCTTGTCAAATTTACAGTTTTTCCTCCCTTGGGTCAGTAGTTGGGGAAGGACAACAAAAAAAAGTCTAGAAAATATTTGACAGTGAAAGTGTTGTACTGTTACATTTACATCTATATACTAATTAATCTGCCCTTAAAATAAAGCAAATCAATTACCACCTAGGATTTGAGAAGAGTTCTGCCATCTTACTCAACTTCTCTGTTTTGTGTCATGCTTTGCCTTGGGAAAGCAATGATAAAGAAATACAGGAAAATGCAATACAATATCATGCAATATTTGTACCACACCTCAACTAGTAAACTACTTTTGTATAAGTCTATACAGCTGAATTTTCAGACCATCTAAGCAGCCAGGCTAATCTCCCAGTTTTTTTCATTAGGGCAACCTGATTTATTTGCTTAGAAGGTCATTTAGCTCCATGCTTTAGTCCAAATATCTATGAATGCTGGTCAGTGATAAATGAACCAGTAGAATACAAAATCTTCAACAACAACAAAGCCTTTTCTATTTTCAGTCCTCAATTTAATAACAGTTGCACCTGGCATTTTAAGCTTACCATTTGCTTAATTAAAAATTTATGTTTAATTTTACGTTTAATTTTTGCTTAATGAATCCCAAGATATGTTACAAAATTTGAGTCAAAAGAAGCTTCAGATTTCATTATGGTTTTGAAATGCAGAAAATATTAAACAGAAGGAGACTTCATTAAAAACTGCAAGATATGAGGTGTAAACTATCTGGACACAAACATTCTGCTAGTTCCCTTGGTCTTTTCCTTCTCTCAGGTCCAACTTTCTCTCCTGTATAACTCAATACATAATTATGCCTTGCAAGTGTTCTCCTCCCATGAAGACTACAGAGGGTTACTGTGTCTAAAGGCAATAACAGGCAAAATAACAGTATGTGACAGCACAATGATATACACATTTTTTTAATTCTTGAGTTTATGCAGTATATAACAAATTCAATAAAAATATTTTCCCCCCCCAAATAACACAGATATAATGAACTCATATGAGACCCTAAATGATCTGAAAACACCACAAGGATTATATTTAAAACATGCAGCTTTAATTTAACTTAGATGTTTCTATGTATACTGCTGGTTAAAACATAGATTGCCTCATTTTTAAATAAGTAACATGAAGGGCAACTATGGCAACAATTAGCACAATGGTTGCACCAGTAACATCAGTCAGTGTTCACAGCCTGCATGTGCACAGCTCTATGAAATCCCTTACCTGGAGTCCATTCACTGAATGGCCTTTTTGCTGAGTCTGCCAACATGACAATAAGAGAGATGTGCCAGGGCAGTGAAAGATGCAGAGTGAAGCTTACTAGGGAAGGACTAAGTACCTTTCTACCTGCTCATTACACGCTCCCTTGGAGTCTGTAACATCCAGACACCATCACCACTACATGAATATGTATTGATTAAACTAAGACTAAAATCTTCTAGAATCCATTGGCAAAAAAACCCAAACCAACAAACCACCCTTTTCCAAAAACAGATACATTATTATTAAGCAAACAATCCGTTACTTCTGCACTATACATACGCAAAAATATGACTCTATAAGACCTGATTCCTATCCAGTCTCATTCCCTTAACAATTGTTATATTATACCTGAATTAAGCTGTCCTGAAAATGACTAAGTTTATTGTAAAAACTACAGACATGAAAATGTAGTATCACAAAAGAACCAGACTCAGAAAGGTGCCATTGCTACCCCACGTCATACCACGACTGCTGCCGTGTGGGCACGCACAGCCCACAGAGGTTCTGTACTCCTCACCAACATTACAGCTTTAGCAAAAGCATGCAGCATTGTAATAGAAAGTGTTCCAGAGGCTGGTAGGCACTGATATTCATCTATATTCCAGATTCAAATGGGAAAAGTCCAGCTTGCCCCTGTGTGAGCAGCACAGTCATACCAGGGAAAAATCTGGCCTCCATCCATAGAAAGGGACCATTTAGTCAATTCACACCAACAGCAGAAAACAGAGCCAGATCCAGCCTTAACAGCTAACACACTCATATTTTAATAACAGATTGTAAATAACAAAACAACACTTTCCCTATCAACAGCAGTTTCAATTCCAGAAGCTTAATACAATTTGCTTTAAATCTGTGCCATAGCAACCTTTATTAAAGTCAATGTCATCTGTAAGGACTGAGTTAAAATAAAATGTGGGCCAAATTTATCAGACATTAGTTCCCTTTGATACAGAGCTCAGAACACTGACTGTGTGTCATCCTAGATATGGTATGAGTTGCATACATTGCATCCAGCAACATATTTTAAACCAGGCCTCTCCAAAATACTTTCCCTGATCATCTGTTTTGAGTATTTGTCTGAGATGGTGAAGGTCAAATGAAAAGTGTGAAAGGTTTCTTTCTGTTTACATCAAATTTATATCCATATGCTAGAAATATAGCACTATTCAGGCCTAGGGAGAGAAGCCTCAAGAGTTTATTAAAATATTGACAGTGTTTTAGCCGGTCAATTTAAAGGCACATCCAAGGGACAACAGAAGAGACCATTCCCTCTGGCTGTGGGAGCTGTGTATACCCATGTAGCCATGAATATCACTGTGTGTGAGAGACACTGACCAGCAACGAGGAACTTACTGTGACAGAACTACAGCAAAAGTAGTCAACAATTTATCTTTTTATTTTCAGCACTGGCTCATAGGGCACCCTGCATCTTTATGTCAGATGGGTACCAAACGAGTCTCCAGAAAGCGCTTAGAACAGACATATTCCTACAACCTCCAGGGTAAGCGTAGGGGTAGTGAGCTTTTTAAATTTAGATTATGTAAGGTCGTGTGCCTCACTGCATTATGTTTTATATACACGTTATATCTCACTGCACTGTACTGCACCCTGTGAACTCCTAATGAGCACTATTCCCACAAATCCAGACAGATACCCTTTTGTAGCTGTTTCAGAAGGAGAATAAATATCATATGTACATCTAATAGTTACCGAATGAGGTCAATCCTCCCAAATGTCCTGACATGGTCTAAGAGACACAGAAGGACATCCCACCTGCCCGAATCGGCCTCTTGCCCAAGCAGCACCGAACCACCCGGCCAGGGAACAGGCTCCTTGTACAGGCTGAAGCCGCGAATGCAGGAGCGAAGCGAGTCTGCAATGCAGAAACCCTTCCCGGAGCTCATCAATGAGCCGGGGGAGACGGGGCGGGGGCAGAGCCGACAGCCCTACCCGCATCCCCGCCACGACAACCCGAGGCACGGGGCGGGAGGCGTTTCTGAACGGCCGGCTTTGCCCTTACGGGCTGCGGCCGAGGGCGCTGCCCTCAGGCTGTCCGCCCGCAGCTCCGCACAGCGGGAACTTCTGCGGCCGGGGCGCCGCGGGCAAGGACACGGCAGCGGCCGGGCCCACCTGAGCCAATGACCCCGGCCCGCCCGCC